>NW_004624762.1:570554-776912 GCF_000247695.1 Heterocephalus glaber
TGTGTGTGTGTGTGTGTGTGTGTGTGTGTGTGTGTGTGTGTGTGTGTGTGTGTGTGTGTGTGTGTGTGTGTGTAGGAGGTGCACAACACCTCCCAGAGTCACTTGGGGAAGCTTTAAAACAGACCCTGAGTCCTGGACCCCACCCCAGACCAACAGAACCAGAATCTCTTCAGTGTTGGCTTGGCTGTGAAGAGGCAAGTGTTGGCCCCATTGAGGACACCTGGGCTGCTCCAGCCTCTCTGCCCTGGACTATAGGCTCAGTGAATATTTTATCTCTAATAGTCCTAAAGTACTGTAATTCAGAGTCTAGGGAAGGGAGACTGTTCTCAGGCTGCTGCCTTGGTCCTGCCCAGAAGACCTGCCCCATCCCCACCAGCCTGCACCCAGGGAGAGGACACCAGGGACAGGGAAGGCCGCTTGCTGCTGCAGGACCAGGGCCCCTGCAGAGGATTAGCTGACTCACCTTCCTTGTGTGTGGAGGGGAGAGGTATCATTTGGTTGAGTCATTCTTCCGGTAAAGAAAAAGGGAAGGAAAAATATTCACTGTGTGACTGAATAAAGATGGGGCTGAATTTTAGAGGAATATGGGGAGGACTATACATTTTAAAATATTGTGAAAGTAAAAATGAAAGACAGAGAAAGTGAAAACCTTGCTTGTCATTCATCCCTCAGGGAGGACAGACACAGATAAAGCCGTTGTTTGTGGAAACAGTGTTCTCAAAAAGACTGTGTTTCTTTTTTGTTTGTGGGTGTTTTTTGTTTTTTGAGACAAGTCTCATTACTTAACCCAGGCTGGTGGCCTTGCACTTGGGCAGCAATCCTCCTGCTCAGCCTGTAAAGTGCAAGGATTATAGTGGGTGCACCACCACAGTCAGCAAGGGACTGACTTTTTTGAGTAAGCACTCATTGGGAGATTTAATTCTCTAAAATCACGGATTGCCAGGAACTTTGCTGTTTAAATCATGCCAGTAGGAATGAAACCTGTAAGTCTTGATGGACAGCTCTTTAAGTCACTTTGCCTCACAGTCAACCCCAGTGCTTAGCTTCAAATAAAGAGTTTCTGGGGCCAGGGATTTAGCTCAGTGGTTCCACCGCCTGCTTGCAAACGCAAGGTCCCGAGTTCAATCCCTGGTACAAAAAAAAAAAAAAAAAAAAGAGTTTCTGGAACCAACATTCCACACCACTAATCTTTTGTTTGTTTGTTTTTTGGTACCGGATCGAACTCCGGTCCTTGTGCTTGAGCAGCAGGCGAAACCACTGAGCTAAATCCCCGGCTTTTGTTTGTTTGTTTTGAGACAGTGTCTCACTGTGTAGTTCAGACTAGCTTCCAACTTGTAGCAGTCCTCCTGCCTCAGCCTCCCAAGTGCTGGGATCACAGGGATGTGCCACCACGCCTCACTCTCATACAAATTTTAACTTTATAGTTTTCACAAGGCTCTGATTCCTGTCCAGACCTAGGTTGACCCTTTCCACACACATAATCGTGCTTTTTTGAGAGTGATTGATACACTGCCACATTTCAATTTTATCCCCCCTTTTCAGACATTCTGTACTAAGTCTTTTCCTTTATTTGTCAAGGCATCTCTCCCCCTGCCCTATTGTTCCCCTGCTGTGTGGCCTTTCTTGTTGCAATAATTCAGTAAATCAGATTGTGCCAGGCCACAGGTTATTCCCGGAAGGCTTGAGGATGGCTGGGCTAGGATCATATGTGTTTATTTAGCTTTCCAATTCAAAACTCTCTCATGCATCTCAGACCTGTATTTCCAAGGGTTTATTGAAAAGTTACATGTATCTCAAATGTACATGTCCAATACAAAATTTTTATCTTCTCCATTATAAGAGTATGCTTCTTGCTTTCTTTCTCCTGGTTAATAAACATTAGTGTCTGGTTAGAAATCTAGGCATCATCCAGGTTTTATTTTGTTCCTCTTTCCCTCAATGTCAGTGAGCCTTGCTGTACCCCCCCGCCCCCACAGTGCTAGACGCACAGTAGGCCGTGGTGGATAGTTGAATAGTGAATGAATGAAGATAGCCCAGGTGTCTCGCACAGTTTCTGATCTCCACCTTCCTGTCTTCTAACTGTTGCTTACCACCATTTCTGTGGGGTAACTCAGCCCCCTCCTGCTTTGAGCTCCTCCTCCACTGTGACTCACTCTATGAAGAAATACTGGTGTCCCTAGTGTGCTTTGTGATGCCTCATTTGAGCACTGATCACATTGTTTTGTAAGTATTTGTTTACTTATTTGTTTGGGGTTACTTATCTCTCTTGATGGCTCTGAGCTCCTGGAAGGCTTTTTCATTGCTTAGTAGGAGTTTGTAGATGTCTGTGGAGCCTTGCTTAGTAGGAGTTTGTAGATGTCTGTGGAGCAAATGCTTTATGTGGGACTGCTCCAGTAGCAGTAGCAGTAGTGGAAAATAATTCAGGAGGGCTGGGACAGGATCAAGCCCTTAGGGCAAGTCGCAGGCTGGAAGTGTCTCCAGTAGCATCTTTTAGAATTCCCCTTGAGGGTTCTCATTCCCACCCGTGCTCATCCTCATCTCTCTTGAACCACAAACCGATAAACTATTGTCCTTTTCTAATCCCATCTTCCCCTCAAAGCCCAGATAGGGTTCCATCCACTTCAGGAAGCCTGAATGGCCTTTGGCTGCTCATCACTGCACTCATTCATTTCACAGCAAGTGTATCTGTGGACCCCTTTCTAGGTGTGTAAAGAGAAGGGAGCCACTGGGGTATGATGGGCACGCCTGTAATCAGGGCAGTCAAAGGATCACCTTGAGTTGGAAGCCAGCCTGGGCTACGTAGTGAGTTCAAGGCCAACCTGAACTACATAGTGTCAGGAAAAAAACAAAAAACAAAAGAGATAGGAGCCAAAGAGGATCAGGAAGCAATGTGCAATAGCCCAGACCCTTAGGAATATTATTAACTATGTTACTTAACATATCAGTTTGAAGTTTAATTTACATATTTAAAATAATAAAATATTACTTCTATATATGATACCTAATATTGATTATTTTTCATTTTAAAAGCAGTTTAGAATATATAGGAATAAAATCACCCATAATCCTATTACCCAGAGGCAATCTATTAACATTTAAATGTATTTTCATCTAGCATTTTGAAAAATATGGTTTGTAGTGTTTTATTTTGAAACACCTTCAGTCTCTTTTCTTTTTTTTTGGTACCAGGGATTGAACTTGGGACCTTGTGCTTGCCAGGCAGGCGCCGGAACCACTGAGCTAAATCCCTGGCCCAGCACCTTCAGTCTCATAAAAAAGTTGCCTTGCAGGCGTAAGGAAAACTTCCATTTGCCTTTTGCCTAGATCCACCAGTTTTTAGCAATTTGTCACATTTCCTTGTTATTCTTTTTATCTTCTGGAGATCAGAAAGTCTGGAAACATAGCTAATATATGTGATATCATTAAAGATATCCTCCTTCTCTGGCATAATAAAATAATAGTACCTACATTTTCCAATTTGATGGCTGCCCTGTATATCTCCACATTCTTTTTCCTCAGATGTTCAAGAGTATTTATATCCATGTATCCATTACTACTTCAGTGAGTGTTTCCTGTGAACAAGAATATTCTCTTTATAAACACAGTGAAGTTATTGGGTTCAGGAAATTTAACATTCATGTAATACTTTTTATTGGTCTATGATCTATATTCCAATTTTGTCACTTGTCTCACTAATGCTCTTGAAAGCATTTTCCTCCTCTAATCTAGGATCCAATCTGAAATCACACAGTACAGTTAGCAGTCTCTAATTTCCTTTACTGTGGATCAGTTTCCCATTCTCTCTCTGGCTTTATGACATTGACACATTTGATAAGCAAGGCCAATTATTTTATTGTGTTTATCTAGGGTTTCCTTGTAATTAGATTTAGTCTTTCTGGAATATTATGTTGGTGATGCTGTGGCCTTCTCAGGGATAACATCTCAAGGTACATAATGTCCCTCTGTCCCTCAGTGGTCTTGTGAACACATCCCTGTCACTTTGGGGCAGAGGTGTTACTTCATTACATTCTGGCACAAAAACAAAAAACAGTTTCATCTTATACGTTCTCTGCCCCAGCCATGGAATCAGACACTTCCCTATGGAACCCTGGCTCTTTTTAGTGGTGCAGGATCTGGAAGGCATCCAGTCTTTTTGCTCTTCATTTAGTATTCATCTATCTCAATTTATCTCCTTGCTTATTAAGTTGGACTCATACTGCTTATGTGCATTTTATAAAATCAAGCCTTTTTCTATGTCATAACTGTTGTCTGAAAAATGTGATTTTAAATGACTGTATTGTATTCAAAAAGCATACGAATGGACCATCATTTATTTAACCATCCACCTTTGTAAAGAGTACAGACGTGAACATCCCTAACATGTACCTCTGACCACATCTCTGAACATTCTGATTGTTTCCTGTGACTAAATTCTTAGAGATTAAAATTTGCCAAGACAAGAGTGTGAGCATCACTTATGCATGACTCAAGTAGTGGATGGTTTAGGTCCTAAACATTAGGCCATTTGAACAGTAAGAGGTTAGAAAAACAATTGTTTTAGTTGGGAATGGTCCTGAGGCTTTATCTGTAGTTGGCCCCCAGGAGGAGAATGGAAGTAGGGGACAGGCAGCCTGCTCCCAGGGTGTGCAGAGAAAGGAAGGTGGAAGGGGCATTGTGTGTGTGGGAACTTGGAGGTAAACCAGGGCCTATTGCAGGATCTTCAGCGGGAAGGGAAAGGCCAGAGTTTGACTGCAGGGTCTGCTGTCCTAGTAAGCAGGGGGAGGGTATGTGGAGGCTTTTGTTTCCTCCACTGTGCAAAGGATGGTGCTTGGAGAGATGCGGGGCTCTGGGAGGAATTTGGGGCAGAGCCCGGAGTGTAGTGAGGCATGAACCCTCCAGCATTTGCAGCCTTCCCCTTCATCCCCAAGTTTGGCACTCTCTTGTCTCCCCTCCAGCTTGGCTTTGCCCAGCAGGCTTTGTCCCCAGGCAGAAGGCCCAGCAGCAGTGTTGCTTGGTTTCCTTTCATTGTACTCCAGTGCCCGTGGCCTGCTTAGCACAAAGCCCTCTTTTTCCTGGGGCCCTGTTCTGGGGTAAGGGAAGTGGTGTGTGTGGGTGGGGTGTGTGCTGACCCTTTGTCCTGTAACCCGAACCTCTCAGCAACCTATGGGTTGAAGGACAGCCTGTGGGCTGGGAGCATGGTGTTATCATGCTTGGGTTCTACAGGCCTTACCCACAGCCTACATGCCCAGTGATATTTGGGGGTTTCTGAAGAGCTCAGAAGAGGTCTCAGGACAATGGAAGAGAAGGAGAAAAGTCAGAAGCACCTGAGAGAGTCATAGGGACAGTTACTGAGTCTCTAGGTGGTCTCTCTGAGTTGACTTTAGGAAGCCCTCAGCCCTGGGAAAGCTGCACTCAGGTCCCTGAGCAATGAGGCTTTGTTGGCATTCATCCATCATACAGGGTATCCTGGGGAGTGGGGGACCTCATCATAAGGGTGAACTGGGTGTGGGGTGCCCATTGTCCAGAGGACAGTGTACAGCAGCTGATCTCTCCTTTTCCTACACTTTTCCAGACATCCTTTTATGGCCGCTTCAGGCACTTCCTGGATATCATTGACCCTCGCACACTGTTTGTCACTGAGGTAGGTCATGGCCGTCATTCTCAATGGAGGTCTCTTAGCCTCTGTACTTTGTTACTTTGGAAGGTGGGGGACACCTGAAGGGTAGGAGTGGGTGAGTAAAGAGGATATGGGAGTTGAGTGGTGAGAGGAAGGTAATGTTATCTGACTGTATCCATCCATCTGTCCACCTAGAAAGAGTTCATATACTGTGCTGTGTGCTTTCTCATAGTTTCATTTGGATCTCACAACATCTCTTCAAGATAGATAGCATTGTTGTTATTATTATTAAGACCTTAGTGAAAATACTACCAAGTACATAAATTATATGCTCATTACAAAAGTTCAAGCAGGACTGGGGGATGTAGCTCAGTGGTAGAACACTTGCCTAGCATGCATGAGACCCAGATTTAATCCCCAATGCTGAAAAAAAAGTTCAAATAGTACAGATGTGTTTAAATAGAACAAAAAGGTATCCTTTAGCTATCCTCCCTACCCACCTCCCTCCTCTTCTAGGTAATAACAATTGTTAATTAATTTACCTTTTTTGGGTACACAGTTCTATGAGTTTTGACAAATATCTTCAATCATGTATCCATCACCATGAACAAGATGTAAAACATTTCCATCATCCTAACATATTCACTTATGCTTCTTTATAATCAGTTTCTCCCATCCCTCTTCACCTGGCAGCTACTCATCTGTTTTCAGTTTCTATTGTTTTGCTGATTCCAGAATGACATATTAATGGAATTCTTTATGTTTGTCTGACTTCTTTCCCTTAATATTTGCTTCTGAGATGTATTTATATTACTGCATGTGTCAGTAGTTCATTCCTTTTTATTGCTGAGTAGTGATCTATTGAAAGGGTGTTCCAGAATCTGTTTATTCATTCGCTTGTTTATGATTACTGGGCTCTTACTTGTTTTTGACTTTATGAATAAAACAGCTGTGAACATTCTTTGTGTGGATGTTTGCTTTCATTTCTCTTGAGTGAATAACTAGAACTGGGATTGCTGGCTCATGTAGTAAGTGTGGTAAATATATATTTAACTTTATTAGAAATTGCCAAACTGGCATTCCAAATGGCTATACATTTTAAATTCTCATCGGCAGTGTATGAGAATTCCAGTTGTTCCACTTCCTCACCAACACTTGATATTGTCAAATTTTTTTTTAAAGTTGTTTTGGCCACTCTGAAGTGTGTCTTCAAGGGCTTTTAATATGTATTGACAAGTGTGTATAGGAATGTGTGCACATATAAAATAGCAAGGATTTATTAAACACACTATGAGCAAGGAAAACTGTAAGCACTTTTCAAATTGACATGTAAAAATTATACATATTTATGAGATACCATACAATGTTTTCTGTTTTGTTTCTTTGGGTTTTTTTGGTACCAGGGATCAAACTCAGGACCTTGAGCTTTTGAGGCAGGCGTGATGTCACTGAGCTAAGTCCCTGGGCCACCATGTGATGTTTTGATGCATGTATACAGTCTGTAATGTTCAAATCAGAGTAAGTTTATCTGATTTGATAGTTACCAACATTTATCTTTTTTTTTTTTCTTCTGGTACTGGGGATTGAACTCAGGACCTTGCACTTATGAGGCAGGTGTGGTATCACTGAGCTAAACCCTCGGCCTCATTTATCATTTCTTTGTGGTAAATTTTACACATATTGGTTCATAAGCTTAACTCACAACCAAAGTAAGAGGCGATGCTATTATATATTCCACTTTACAGATAAAGAAAGAGAAGTTAAGTCTCAGGTACACGGTGCTGGTCAGTGGTGGATCCAGTGTATGGGACCAGGTTTGCTTGTCTGCAGACCCTTACTCTTAGCCATTTAGTATTCCTGTTCAGGTAACCTGAGTTTAAGGGACTTACTTGCCCAAGATTACTCAGCTAACCAAAGGCCTGAGCTCTGTCCTGAGCCCTCATACCTTGAGGGAAGTCATGGAGCCTCTGAGGCAGCTTCCTGATTGGAGAGCACTTGACCACGATTTCCTGGCTGACACTGGCTTTCTATAGCGCTGGTCTTGGGCAACTCTGGGAGAGAAAAGCCATGAAGTGGGAGGTGGGGAAGGAAGCACAAGGCTTACTGGGCATCTGGGCCCACATTTCCAGTGTGCTTGGGTAGTAGCCCAGTGACATGGAGCATGGAAATTACCCCGATACGTGGTTTCCTATGGTATTTCAGCAAGGACAAAGGGCTCAGGTTTTTTACTTGCTGGCCTTATTTGTCCCTCTGAGCTACCATTTTTAAAGATTCATGCTTCTAGGCTTTATCTGGATTCTCTTAAATGTAATTGCATAAGAATTTGGAAGAGCACCAAACTCAAACTACCTGCCGGGGATTTAGCTCAGTGGTGCTGCCACCTGCTTCACAAGCGCAAGGTCCTGAGTTTGATCCTGGGTACAAACAAAACAAAACAAATAAAAACCTACCCACCAAGGCTAGGTAATGTGTCATCCTAGAAAGTTGCAGAACTTTATTTTTTAAATTTTTAATTTTTTTCCTTTCGGTATTGGGCATTGAACTCAGGACCTTGCGCTTACCAGGCAGGCACAGTACCACTGAGCCACATCCTTGGCCCCTAGAACTTTATAAACTAGGTACAGTTACAATTCCAAATTCCAGTATAAATGTACCTGCATTTATACTCCAGAACATAGAGTTGTTCACAGTGAACTTTGAGGCCCATTGAAAATGATGGAGGAAGACCTGAGAGGTGGGGAGGTGTATTATAGTTAGCTTTTATTCACTGTAACAAAACACATGAGAGAATCAACTTATAGGAAGGAAAGGTTTATTTTGGCTCATAGCATTGGAGGTTTCAGTCTATGGTTGCTTGGCCTTGTTGCCTTTTACCCTGTGGTAAGACAGCATGTCATGGTGGGAAGTATGGGGCAGGGGAAAGCTGCTTGCCTCATGGTGAATGGGAAGTGGAAAAGAGAGGCAGGGGAAGGGTCATGATTCCAATACCTCCTTCTAGGACCTGCCTCCAGTAACCTAACTTACTTCAGTCAGACCCACTCTTAAAGGTTCCACTGTGTGCCACAGGCTGGTGAGCAAGCCTTCAACACATGAGCCTTTGGGGGACATTCAAGATCCAGACATAGCAGCAGGTGTATCAGTGTTCCTCAGATTACCTAGAACAAGCAGGGACTTTGGGAGATGGATGAGCAGCTACAGGGCTGCGTGCTCCCTGTTCCAGGGGCTCACACCCCTCTTCTCCAATCCTCCTTCCTCTCTCACATCATTTCATTTTACTCTTCCCTCTCTTGATTCAGTTTACTTCTTCAACTGTTGCATTTTGAAAGACATTCTTGTGCATCACTAAAACATATTTATCCTTTTTCTTCTTTCAATAAATAAAAACAATCCAGGCTTTTTTTCCACTTTTTTTTTGGTACCAGGGATCGAACTTGGGACCTTGTGCTTGCAAGGCAGGCGGCGGAACCACTGAGCTAAATCCCCAGCCCCCCTTTTTTTCTACTCTTAATTGAAATGCCAAAGCAACTTAAATATTTACAGACTAGAAAATAACCAGAGCAACAGCAATTTCAGAATACTTTTCAAATTTCACATGCTCCTTCCCCTCATCAGAGATAGGCTTTCCAGAAAGAACTACTCCTCCCTTCCCCTCAGCATCTGAGTTGGAGATTATTTCCAGGAGCACCTGGCAGCCCTTTGGATTCTACTCTCAGAAGATCTTCTAGGGCCTAAAACCTCTAGGAGGGCCTTGAATGCAACCTCTAGGCCAGCAGAGCAGTGACCTAACCCCTACCAGCTCCAGCTCAGGCAGGCTGTTTGGCAATGCCACCTCTATCTTTCAATGGTAAATTAGAGGTGGCAAGAGGAGTCTTTGACCTCACCCTGCCTTCCTTGACCTGTGGGTTCTGGGATGGACCAGGCTCATCCACAGTGCTAGTCAGTCAATAGACGCTGGCTCATGTCTATGATAAGCTCTCTCAGGGCCAGTGGCTGGTGTCCTCAAAGAGAGCTTTGGGCAGTGGCTGCCCAGCTGGAGTTATCTGGATGGTCCTTTTTTCTGTAAACTGGGAGGATTTGGGATGGCATGATGAGGTAGCTCTGGAAGCTGGAGTTTCCCGAGTTAGAAAGATCTTGGACTGCTTGAGCCATTTGGTGACCTGGTTCTGAGGAGCAATAGCTGAGTCCATGGATAGACTCATCTTGAGAGAGTTTTGCAGCTGCTTGTCTGCAATTTATAACTGACAGAGCTTTAAAAAGATTCCAGCCCTTGTATGTGTAATGAGGCTGAAGAAATTTTATTCACCGAAATTTCTCTTGGGAAGAAGGCTGTCTTTATTCTGAGAATGCCTTGGACAAGGCATCAGAGGAGGAGGAGTTTGTCCTGCTTGACATAGGGGAAGAATTGTGCTTTTTGATCCTAAAAGGAGAGGAGAGAGAATGAAGAAGAGGAGAAAACAGTGGGAAGGCAGGCAAGAAACTAGGGTGAGCGGAAAGATCAGTGCAAGAAATGCCACAGTGATGATGTGGCTGGGACTCTTTTGAGATTGTACTTGTTTGTGAAAGTTGTTGTGAACCTGCACTGTTGTTCCCTCCACTACCATTCTCGGGAAGTTGTTGGCAAAGTCTTCCTGAACCTCTGCAAGAGTATGTTATTTGTGGGACCTTGAAGGGCTGTGAATCTCCTGTTCCGGTTGCAGTGTGTGCAGCATCAGGCCTGAGAAAGGAAACCACCAGGAGCTTACAGGAGCCCAGGCAGGGGAGAGCTCATCCTTCCACACAGCTCATGGAATGAAGTCTAGATCTCTAAGGGCAAGGCCATACCCCATGGCATCTGAGTGACTTTTAATGATGGGCTGAAGATGGAAGGAGTTTGCTATTTTGAGTTTGAAGTTACTGAAAGGTGGACAGATTATCATCTTGAGTGGCATAGAAAATTAACTGAAAATGGGCCAGGGATTTAGCTCAGTGGTTCCAGCGCCTGCCTCGAAAGCTCAAGGTTCCGAGTTCGATCCCCGGTACCAAGAAAGAAAAAAGAAAATTAACTGAAATAGTATTAATAACACCAATACTAATATTGATATAGCAATATGAAGCTATTTTGAGTATATTATAGGATAGAATAAATAAGTGATTATACTGATGTTGGGAAGCAGTGTTCTTGATGTGAAAGTCGGGAGGAACAAATACGGAGTAGGGAAAAAGATAAAGCACTGTGATATTGCATTTGAAATGGAGGCATCAATATGAACCCATGATTTATATACACAAATTTATATCACATTCCCTAATTTCCTGTTTTTTTTCACTGAGCAAGCCTAGACAATAATGTTCCAGTAACAATGAACACATCCAGCATTCAGATCTTGATTTCTAAACACCATGGCCCACAAAAAGAAACTACAATTTCTTGGAGAGATGGTGCAATCAGATCTGATGCAAAGAGAGTTGCTATAGAAAGTAAGGAAGTGCTGAAAAAATGACAGAGACACAGTAATTGTCTTGAAAGAAAACCCACTGGGCATGTTTGAGACAATTCAAACAATAAGAACAGCAGTGGCTGGGCGTGGTGGTGCATGTCTGTCATCTCAGCTGAAGCAAGATGTCAAGGCCAGCCTGGACAACTTATTGAGAGCCTGTCTCATACATACATTCATATATACACACATACATATATAAGTAAATGGGCTGAGGATGTAGCTCAATGGTAGACTGCTTGCCAAGTATGTGCAAGCTCCAGGTTTAATCCCCAGTACCCCCCCCACACAAATAAAATAATAAGAGCAGTGAATTCTAACATATTGAATAAAAGAAAAATAATCTATGACTCCACATTCATACTAACATATTGAATAAAAGAAAAATAATCTATGACTCCACTTTCAAATCTTCCTTGAAGATTTCAAGGAAGGGGAAGCTTTACAGGGAAGGATCTCTGCAAATAAATGTTGAAGGAAATAACCTGTGTAATTGTCATTGGAAAACCGATTCCCAGCAAGATCATTAATGGATGCTATTTCTGTGGAGCAGAAGGTTGTTGGGAAACAAGATATTCATTTTCTCTCAAAGTATCATTCACAGATTGCTTCCTTGGCAATCGTGAAGGGGCAAAGGTACTCTTACAGAGAGCTTGGAGGGCACCCCTTAACCAGGTGACCAAACTTAGCCTCGCCAACAGTGAAAAAACATGACATTATATGCCTTCTGATGTGATGAGAGTGAGGCAGTAATCACTAAATACTGGAAGGTTCAAAGGAAAAAGTACTCACAATCCTACTTGCTAGAAATAATCATCTTTCACATTTTGGAGTATGTATATATGTAAAATAGGGATGATTTATACAATATTATACTGTATATCTATATAGCTCTGTCTCTGTACATATGACAGAGTCATATAAAATGTAGATATATATGATTCATATTTTTTCCATATAGTGTACATCTGGAGCCTTTTTCTTTATCATAAATGTTTTAAATTGTGTTTAATGACTATCATAATCCAACACATGGGCATTCTATAATTTATTTAATCATTCTTTCTTGGTGATCATTTAGGTGGTTTCAATTATCTTGTCATTACAAATAACATTGCAGTAAATATCCTTGTACAGAAATCTCATTGTATTTTTCTTTATTTCCTTTATGTAAGTTATTTATTTTTTTTGGTACTGGGGATCGAACTCGGAAACTTGTGCTTGCAAGGCAGGTGCTGGAACCACTGAGCTAGATCCCTGGCCCCTTTAGATAAATTTCTAGAAGTGGAATTTCTGAATGAAATACTTTCAATTAAATTAAATTTTTAATTGACAAATAATTATATATGTTTTTGGCATATAAAATGATGTTTTGATATATGTGTACATTATAGAATGACTAAATCAAGACAATTAACATTTCTACCTTATATTTGTCTTTTTTTGTATATGGTGTGAGTATTTAAAATCTCTTTTAGCAGTTTTTTTTTAGATTTTGTTTTTTAGTAGTACATGTTTGCATCACATAATGATCACGTTCCTTGTGTGGAGTTGGAACACTTTTTCTTTTTCCAGTTCTGGGGATTGAACTCAGGACCTTGTGTCTGCCAGGCAGGGTGCCCCTGAGCTACATCCCCAGCCCACTTGTGTGGAGTTAGTACATGTGCATCAAACAGCTTAATTCTCTTTTCATCCCCTTTTCCTCCCTTCACCCCTCCCTCCCACAATCTCTCCATCCTCTTCCCATTTAAAAAAAAAATCTATCTCCCTACTCCCTATTATCTTTTAAGAATAGTTGACTTTTTTTTTTTTTTTTTTTGGTACCAGGGATCGAATTTGGGACCTTGTGCTTGCAAGGCAGGCTGCGGCACCACTGAGCTAAATCTCTGGCAACTTATCTTTTACTCTTTTTTTTTTCTTTCTCTTTATTTTTATATTGGGTTTATCATATAAGATAAACCATGGAATATTTAAACTTGTGTGTATGCTTTACTTCATGTTATTTATGGTCTCAAGATAGAGTGGATGACTTTTTGAAAGCTTTTGAGATATATATATATATATATATATATAGAGAGAGAGAGAGAGAGAGAGAGAGAGAGAGAGAGAGAGAGAGAGAGACAAATTGCCCAGCAAATTTTACCTATTTATATGAAGATTTCCTCAGTTTATACTCTTAATCTAAGTAAGGATGTCTAGTTGAAGATTTTTTTTTTTTTTTTAGTCAAGGTCTTGCTAAGTACTTCAGGCTGGCCCAATCTGGCACTGAACTCCTGCCTCAGCCTCCCAATGGTAAAGGCATCTTGGACAGTCTTAGATATTCTACCTAAAAATCTTTAATGAAATTTTTAATTTAAAAAGAATGCAGGGCCCTGTCCTCAGCAGAAACAAGACCAGCCCTGTGAGAACAATCAGTTCTGAAGTGGTCAAAGCACAAAACGCCATCACCTGCTGGCCTCCTGCCATTTTGTGCCCCCCAGTGCCTAGTCATTCTCCACAAACTCTCTTTACTCCTTTTTAGTTCTATAAGCTTTGGGACCCCCAAACTCTCCACTTTGCCTGAAATGCTCCCTGTTTCCATTGTGCCAATTTCCTTTCAATATTTTGGAGAAAATCCCCTCCGTTTTTCTGGGTCAAGTGGGCTCAGCTTTGAATGAGGGTAAAAAGGCCTTTTCTTCTGGCACCTGATTGTCCACCTGGTAGTGATCCATACTGGGGAGGCTGCAGGCACAGCTGTGGTTTATTTGGAAAGCAGTTGCTGGTGAATACAGGCGATGCTTCCATGATGGTGTCTCATGGAAATGCTCACAAATAGAGCTGAGGGTTCTTGGGGTTTCAGGTGCTACCTACCCATTCTGGGGCCTTAGCAAGGAAGTACACTTCCCTCTTGGCTCCAGTTTTCTCAGAAGGGGACGGCCAAGGTGGTTCCATAGTATACACATGTAGAGCAGTGTTCTCATCTATGTCCTGTGTGAGCAGGGCATGGTCTCTTGGTGTCCCAGGATTCTGCAAGACCAGCTTCACCACTGAGGGACTTTGGTCTGCTGTGTTGAAACCTGAACCCTCACCCTGACCTTGCTGTTCACTTCTCTCAGCAGCTCCAATCTTTTATTTACCTTAAGGGTCCATTATACATGGTCCTGTGTTGGTAATGGGCCAAGGGACAGAAACAGATCCTGTTTTCCTACAAAAATTCCTTAAACCAGGTGCCCTTGAACTTTGTTTTCTCTTCCTGATAGAACAGGCCCATGGGTTGTGGTCAGGGACACCACAAAGATGCAAACCAAATCCTCTATTCAAATAGGGAAGGGAACATTTATGGAGGATGAGGGTTGCACTGAGCCTTGTAGGATGGGTGGGGCTGATGACAGATTGTTGGGGAAGGAAGGGTTTTCTGGTGAAGGGAACAGTATGTGCAGGGTCAGGAGATGGGAGTGTGCAAGTGCCACCTTCAGGGTGCCTACATCCCTTTAGGGGATGAATGAAATATTTCATCTCTTGGCCAGGTGCTACCATCTTGTTTTAAATATATTTGATGTTATCATAACAAATTAAATATTTAGATCATTTTGACATCCCCCTTTAGAGGTACAGGGATTAATCTCAACCTGCATTTAATTTGGGGCTGGGCTGTGGTGCCCAGGAAAGATTAGTTTTGTTTGTGATGATTCTTTCCCCAACTTTCCTTTTCAGGCCCTTTCCTTCCTGTGTCCCACTGTCCCCATTTCCCTCCACCATTGTAACCTCCAAATCTGTCCTTTTGCTTCCTACCTGTCACACCTTGGTACCTTGGGGTAGGCCTAGAAGAGCTGGGATTCCCTTCTGTTCAAATTCTCTGCTCCCAGACCTCCCAGATACATGCGTTTGCTGAGGACCTTCTGGACACCATGCCTCTGTCAAATATGGGGATAGACTTCATGATGACACTTTGTAGCAGGCAGACTGGTGAGGGAGGTGGTCTGGGAAGCAGCAGTGTGGGCCATTATACTCTGGGTCCAGGGCTCCAGTCAGGGTCTGCAGCCTCCTCTCTGGGCCAGTTGTGCCCCTCACAACTTTTGCATTCAGGGGTTGCCTGCTGGTTTGCTCCTGGTTGGAAAGACTTCCAGCAAAGCTCAGCCCGCACCCACCTTCCAGTGGTCCTCCTCCTCAAGTGCCCAGGCCCTTCTGCCAAGCCTCACAATACAGTAGCAGGAGAAGGGTGTGCAAAGCAGGGAGATCCTCTTCCCAGCCCCCAAGTCTTCATGAACTGGGTCCCCTTTTCAGTCCCCAGCCCAGCCAGTCTGGGGACCTCTCCAGACAGGTGGCCTGGGGCCTTGCCTGTTCCACAGGGCCTGAAGCACCAGTCCCCAACCTGGACAGAGGCTAAGCAAGGCCAAAGCCGTCCTAGAGCACCCATTCCAGCTTCCTGCTTCAGTCCTGGATCCTCATGTTAGTCTCCAGGAACTTTGGGCTTAGTTCTCCCTCACCCATGCCCTTTGCCAAGATCAGAGCTTGTTGGAGCTTATTATTTTGGCAGGAAGGCTCCCTTTGATGACCATGGCGAATGAGATGGAGTCTGGCCAGGTTGTTATAGGAACTCAGGAGAATCCCTGGAGTGGGAGAAATAATGAGAGCGTGGGGCCATTCACATTCAGCATTGGAAAGTAGAGCATGCATTGTCCAGGTCCACAGAGGCTGAGGCAGCAGGAGGAAGCAGGCTTGGGCGGGAGAAGCCTTCTGTGTCTCTAGGAGGCTTTGGGAGTGTTGGATGGGGGAGGGTGTGCAGAGCAAGGGTCTCACTGAACTCTGGGTTCAACTAATAAATAGCCCACTTACTATTTGTGTGACTATAAGCAAGTTAAAACAATCGGCACAATCTGATTTTGTTGAACAACAAATGTATTAAATCTAGCAGGAAAATCAACCTCAATTTTGCAGTGATTATCTCAGTAGTACATGTACAGGTGATTTAAAATGAGTTTTTATGTGTTCCTATGTTCTTCTGACTTTAAAAAAAAATAGCACAAATTGCTTATATAATTGGGAAAAAGAAAAAAAAATAACGACAAAGCTCTATCTACTTTGTAAATAAATAGATTCCAGGAAGACTCTGGAATTTAGGGAACTAATGAGACAGTCCTTTTCAGCCTTCAGACCATTCCAAGTAAGAAGAGCTGCTTCGGTCCCTTGACTGCCTGCTGCTGTGCTGTGGGATAGGTCTTCTTGGACCAGCACTGGCCACTGGTGCTGCCCACACAGGACTGATGAGTGAGGGTGTCGTTGTTTGTGTGGCTGGCAGTGATTCTGGCTGCTGCCTCAAAGCAGGTGGCTGTGTGCTCAGCACATCTTGCCCCTCCTCAGGGTTTCCCTCTTGTGGGGACTTCTTCCTTCCTAGATTGGGTTATGCTGAGGTCTCTATGCTCCTGTCCTCGGCCAGCCTTGTCCCAGTGGCAAAAGGGGAGCAGGGTGAATTCAGTGGGCTTCTTCCCCCATGCTTACCATCCCTGATGTCTGGTCTCCCATCTGAACTTTAACATAAATCACTTTCTGTCACTGTTGTCTGTCTCTTGTTAATTTTTTGAGGTATTCAATATATACAAGGAGTGATAAAAAAATGTCTAAATTTTTAAAAAGTTTATTACATTAAAAGATATATTACCATTAATCCCACTGAGAATACTCCCCCTTACTTGAAACACACTTATCCCATCATTCTTACCACTTTCTGAAGCAGTTCTGGAAGCCTTTTTTCATACCAAATTTTTTTTTTTTTTTTTTTTGGTGTCAGGGATGGAACTCAGGACCTTGTGCTTTCAAGGCGGGTGGCGGTACCACTGAGCTAAAGGAAGCCCTTTTCCATGAGTGTCTTTAGATACACTGTTGTGCCTGCATTGATATTCTGAATCATTTCGAAATGTTTGCCTTTCATAGTCATTTTGATTTTGGGGAGGAGCCAAAAGTCTCATGATGCCAGATCTGGTGAATAAGGTAGGTGAAGACACACTATAATATTTTTATAAGCCTGCTTTTCGTTAGATAGCACTTGGCAGCAATATTCACCATAGTTTTGATCACACCTCATAAAGACATTCATGAAAGAGGACTTGCAGAACTGCTTCAGAAAGTGGCAAGAACAAAGCCAGGTCTGATGGCACACACCTGTAACCCTATCACTCAGGAAGCTGAGGCAGCAGAATTGCCACAAGTTCAAGGCCAGCCTGAGTTACATAGAGAGATCCTGTCTCAAAAAAAAAAAAAAGTGGCAAGAACAATGAGATAAATGTGTTTGAGGTGAGGGAGGATTAATGGCAATATATCTTTTAATGTAATACATTTTAAAAATTTAAACATTCATTCTATTTTTTGATCACCCTTTGTGTATCAAAATACATGACTCTTAAGTATATATAGCTGGATGAATTTTTACAGCTATTTTTATAGACATGACTACTACGCAGATCAAGACATTGAATATTTCCATTACCCTAAAAGGTTCCTTTGTGTTTTTCCCAGCCAGTAACCCCCTCCAAGTATAGCAGTTATGTACAGTAAAACCTTGGTTTGCAAGCATAATTCATTCTGGAAACATGCTTGTAATCCAAAGCACTTGTATATCAAAGTGAATTTCCCCATAAGAAATAATAAAACTCCGATGGTTCATTCCACAGCCCAAAAATATTTGTATAAAAATGATTACAATACTGTGATATAATACAAAATAATAAAGAAAATGCAAAATATAAAGAAAAATAAACAAATTAACCTCCCCTTACCCTTGAAAACCTTCGTGGCTGGTGTGAGGGGCCAAGAGAGAGGAGGGTTATTGTGTAGGACAACTTTCACTGTCGCTAATGGAATCACTGCTCTCTATTGGCTCAATGGAATCTTTTTCTTCTCATGCAACTTTAACAAGTAACCTACCTAATGACACTTGCTTTTGCCTCCTTTTGAATATTTTGAGGAAATGTGACATTGCATTGTTAAACAGATTTATTGCTCACACTGCTACAGCCTTATTTGGGAGGTGCTTTTCTACAAAATTTTGTACTGTTTCCCACATTTTACACATCTCCCTAATATCATTTGAAGAAAGGGCCTCCTCCACCCCTTTCTTCTCTTCCTCTGTAGACTAGATCTTCTCCCGAGATCTCCTCCATAACATTTTGATGTTGGGAGATGATCACCACACTCCTGTGCAGAGACAGAGAGACAGAGAGACAGACAGAGACAGAGAGAGAGAGAGAGAGAGAGAGAGAGAGAGAGAGAGAGAGAGAGAGCTAGAGAACTATTGGGTCAGTTGTGATCATGTGATATTCCACATCATGTACTACTCATATTGCAAGATATTGCTTGTTTATGAAATTTTATTAGAAATGTTTACTTGTCTTGCAGAATACCAGCAGAACAAGTTACTCACAATCCAAGGTTTTAATGTATATGCCCTCTCGTATTCTTTTTTGCTTATCATTGTATGCTTTGGCCTTCTATTTCTGTATTACAAATAACCTCAAAATATAGTGGCTTAAAAAAAGCAAACAACCATAGTCAATTATTTTGCTCACTAACCTTCAGTTTGGGTAGGTCTTAGAGGGAATAGTGCATCTTTGTCCACGTGGCATTGGCTAGGGAGGAATGTCAAGGTGAAGGGTGGGGAGGTCCACTGCAAAATAGCTCACTTGCACAGTGGCAGGTGGCTGCTGGCTGTCTTCTTGTGGCTGAGCTGAAGTTGTCAGGACCTAGTTCCTGTGCACATGGATCTTTCCCAAACTGCTTGGGCTTCCTTAGAGTATGGCAGCTGGGTTCTAAGACAGTGGAAGAGTACCAGGCAGTTTTATGCCCTAGGTTCAGAGGTCATATCACCCTACTTCCTCTATTTTCTGTTTGTTGAGGCAGTCATAAAGTCCACCAGCCCAGGATCAAGGGGTGAGGACATAGACTTATCTCTGTGTGGGGATGTGGGAAGGTTCTAGAAGACCATGAGAGGTGGGGATACTGAAGCAGTCATCTTTGAAAGACACAGTCACCACATTGTGTCTCTGAGATTTATCCATCTTGTAACATGTATTAGTGGTTTACTTAGCCATTCTCCTATTAGTTACTTGGAATTTGGGACTGTGTGACTAGTGGTGCTATGTACATTTATTTATTTATTTATTTATTTATTTATTTATTTATTTATTTGTATGGGGGATCGAACTCAGGACCTTGCGCTTGCCAGGCGCAAGGCAGGCACAGTGTCACTGAGATAAATCCCCAGCCGCTATGAACATTCATATACAAGCCTTTTCGTGTACAAATGTTATCTTCTATCAATATTGTTGTCCTTTTAGCTTTTAAGATTTAAAAAAATCACACAATTCTACTCTTTGTTCCTCACTTTCTGTTATTGTAACCATATATACTTTAGTAGGTAAATCTCTGTTGGTGTTTTTAAAATGTTGAAAAGAAATTATAAATATATTGCATAAATATATTCTCATAAAAGCTTATTTATTTATTTATTTATTGGTACCAGGGATCGAACTTGGGACCTTGTGGTTGCAAGGCAGGCAGCAGCTCCACTGAGCTAAATCCCTGGCCCTCTTTCTTTTAAAGCTTTCAATATTACAATTAAGGTTAAAATTCCTCCTGAAAGTCTGGGCCCTTTCTTCCTCCCTTAACCTTGTCACCAGTTTGGTGGGTCTTCTTCTAGGTCTTTTTGATATATTTGCACATATAAATATTCTCATAGAACATCTGTTTTATATGTGTGTTTTGTTTGTTTGGTAGAACAAATGGCATCATACTACTTGGCAATTTTTTCTCACTCAATAAAATATCTTGGAGATATGGCTACAGAATCACATGTAGCTCTATTTCACTTTTTTTTTTTTTTAATGTGTTCAGTGCCAGGGATGCAACCCAGGGCTTCTCACAGGCTAGGTGAGTGCTCTATCACTGAGACACATCCCAAGCCCTCTACTTAACTTCTAAACTGTCTAGTAATGTTCCATAACATTATTATACCATTGCTGTCAGCCTTTTCCCTGTGGAAGGGATGCTAGGTGGTAACCTTCCTATTTTTTTTCTTTTTTTGGTACTGGGGATTGAACTCGGGTCCTTGCGCTTGTGCAGCAGGTGGCGAAACCACTGAGCTAAATCCCTGACCAGCTTCCTATTGTCTTTTGTGTGTCCCATGAACTGAGGGCTGAGGCCTTGCACACTGTAGACATTGTCACTTTGATTGATACTGATGTGCAGTAACCCTGGAGAATGGTTTTCAGGAGCCCTGGATTTGTGGCTCAGGATGTCTCTTTTCTCTCCTCTGCAGAGACGTCTCAGAGAGGCTGTGCAGCTGCTGGAGGACTACAAGCATGGGACTCTGCACCCTGGGGTCACCAATGAACAGGTAGCTCTGTTGGAGATGTATGTAGGCAGGTGTGGAGGGGAAAGAAGGACAGCTTTAAGGATTAGAGTTTGATGGTTAATATGCCAAAGTTTTTGTTTTTATCCATAAGCTTTATCTCAAAACTTAGAAAAATTAATGTATTTTTCATAGTATATATAAAGTGTGTTCATAGTTCAAAAAGACTGAAATGCTTGTAAGGGAAAATAGTATGTAGCCCATCCCTCTCCAATTCCCATTCCTGTTCCCTAGAAACAACTACTCTTAGCTGTATCTCAGATAGAAGTCTGTATTTCAAGCTAATATACTTAACAATACTGCTATTTCTCAAGTAGTTCTTTGGCAGTATCTATTATGGTAGTTGAAAATTTAGCTCTTTTCTTATTCACCCCTATAAATACACTTCTTCTGCCTACTCCACCCCCTTCCCATGATAGTTATCATGGTTTAAAGGTTTATAATTTGGTGTTTATGTTATTATAATTATAAAAATAATTTTTACTGCATAGTCAAGTTGGTAGTATCATGATTATGTTTCTTCTCCTTTTCTTTCTTATTTTATTTATTTATTTATTTTTTGGTGTCAGGGATTAAACTCAGGACCTTGCGCTTTTGAGGCAGGTGGCAGCACCACTGAGCCCATTTCTTCTCCTTTTCAACTTTATGTTTTGCCTGGAGTTTATACTTGTCTCATTTTTTCCATTGGTATAGTTTCCTTTGTATCATCTCTAACTTTTTTTTTTTTGGAGCCCACTTCTCACCAGCTCTAGGAGAGAAGAGGAGAGAGAGAGAGAGAGAGAGAAAGAGAGAGAGAGAGAGACATAGATAGATATCAGGCTAGCTTTGAACTCACTATGTAGTCCAGGCTTGCCTCAAGCTCTCAATCATCCTGCCTTAGCCTCCCAAGTGCTGGGATTACTTACAGGTATACACCACAACTCCCTGCAGGTCTTTCTTTTCTTGATGTATACAATAGCTTTGGTGGAACATTTATTCCAATAGCTCCTGAAAGGGTAAATAGGAAGAACATTTGGATTCTTTTATGTCTGAAAAATTGTAATTCTGCGCTCAGCTTTAATTGACAGTTTGGGTGAGAACAAAATTATAGGTTGACAATCATTTTCTTTAAAATTTTGAAGACTATTGGTTTATTTTCTTCTGGCTTCCAATATAGATTTTGAAAAGCTGTGATACTAGTGTGGTGTGATGGTGTATGCTTGTAGTCCCGGCTCTTTTGGAAGCTGAGGCAGGAGGATCACTTGAATCAGGAGTTCAAGACCAGTCTGGGCACATAGTGAGAACTTCTCATTTAAAAAAAAATGTGGCCAGGCATGGTGGCACATGTAATCCTGTAATCCCAGGAGGCTGAGGCAGGAGGACTGCTGTGAGTTCAAGACCAGCATGGACTACATAGTGAGTTCAAGACCAGCCTGAAGTACATAGCAAGACCCTGTCTCAAAAAATCAAATGTAAAAAATAAAATTTTAAAAATCTGATCCGTTTCATTCCTGAGTCTTTGCAGATGGTCTTTCTTTCTTTTTGGAAATATTTATGATCTTCTTTTTATCTGTAAAATTATTTCCAAAATTTTTCAATGATATGTCTTTTGAAATTCCCTTTTTTTTTTTTTTTGGTACCAGGGATTGAACTCGGGACCTCGCGCTTGCAAGGCAGGTGGCGGTGGAACCACTGAGCTAAATCCCCGGCCCTTGAAATTCTTTACTTTAGATTCTTGGTGACCCCTTTCAATCTGAAGACTCCTGTCTTTTAGTTCTGGCACAAATTTTTGTTCTGTTTCTTTGATAATTTCTTTTTTTTTTTTGAGTCAGGGTCTCCCTTTGTAGTTCAGGCTGGCCCTGAACTCACTTTGTAGCCCAGGCTGGCCTCAAACTTGCGGCGATCCTCCTACCCCAGCCTCCTGAGTGCTGGGATTACAAGCGTGCACCATCTCGCCCAGCTTCTTTTTTTTTTTTTTTTTAATAATTTCATTTTATTCTGGAACTCCTATTAGTCAAATATTAGACTTCCCAGGCTGACACTAAGAGCTTCTTATGTTTTTCTCTTCTGTCCCCTCACTACAGATCAGATGTGGGAGTAGGGCTTGGGAAAAAGCAAGGGAAAAGCTGGATGAGGTTTTTCATCATGAACCCCCAGAAACAGACAATGACAGAGAAGACACACAGTACAGTGGAGAGCAGCACAAGCAGTAACTCAGCTAGATTCCAGAGTCTGGAAAGGATTTCTGAGATGTGAGGGAAGAGATAAGGCCTGGTGCATGAGTGGACACAGTGCCTTGTCCAGATACCCTTGTGATGCCCCCAGGGAATGATGAGACACAGGGCTGGTCCTGCAGGCCTGTACTAAGGTGTTTACACTGCATGCTGGGGCATGGACAGCATCACAGGGAGGGAGGCTACAGTCTCACTCCTGAACAGTGGTCCTTCTTTCTGGCTACTACCAGAAAAGCTTGCATGGCCTGATCTCAGTAGCCAGAAATAGTCCTCAAGTTACTGTGTCCACTCATACATTTGCCCTCCTTTCACCCTGCCACACTACTATCCAGCATATTTGCCTCACTTGCCTCCTCTGCAAGAGCTTGCTCTCAACTGATCCCCTGCTCACCAGCCCTCTTCTCTTCCCTCACATATCAGAAATCCTTGAAGGGCCTGCTTGGCTTGACCTCAGCAGCCAGAAGTAGTCCTCAGACCTCGAATGTTCTACCTGTCAGGGATGGGTCCCTGCACCACGCTGAAGCTCTTTCTGACCCCTTGTCTGCTCCTAGCCTTAGCTCCCTTCTGTCCCATTCTTGCTGAGGTTGGCCTCTTGAGACCTCTTTCTGCTTGCAGAGTTTGGGAAATAAGGTCACCTTTCCCCTATTTGTTCCCTTCAGTGGTTTAAAGCTGCCTGTCCTATTTCCAAAGCCTCTTTGTTTTCTGTCCTGAAAGCCCCATGTGCCTCAGGGAGTGGGAGGAGGGGCCCCAGAGACAGCTTGGCATTAGATGTGCTTCTCCATTCTGGCTTCTGATGGTGATGCCTGCAGGGTCCATCTGGTGGCTGGGTAGCACAGTGCTGAGGTGTGAGCCTTTGACCATGGCCCCCTGGAAGCAGATTTTCCTTCTCCCCTCCTCCCCCTTCCTGGGGCTCCATAGAGGTTGAGGGATTGGCTCTGTATGGCTCTCACAGTGCCTCCCTAACTCTGGCCTGTAACAAAGGGGAATAGTGATGACATGTTTTTGTTACTTTTTCATCACTAGAACACAATACCCAACATCCACAACTTAAAAGGGGAAAGGTTTATTTTGGCGCATAGTTTATAGCGATTTCAGTCCATAGTCTGCAGGCTCCATGGTAGAATGGCCTGGTGCAAGTGCCTGGCAGAAGGGAAGCTGCTCACCTCATGGCATCCAAGAGGCAAAGAAGAAGCAGAGAGAGAGAGAGTCAAGGGAGGAGCCAAGAAGGGAGATACATCCTTCCAGGTCACACCCACATTTACCCACCTGTTTCAACTTGATCCCACCTCCTAACAGCAAGCCAGCTATTACACCGCCATAATCCAGTCACTTTTCAAAAGTCCCGCCTAAGATTATATGAGGCTTTGGGGGGTTGGCATCTAGATATAAACCATAACATTCTACCCCTGGCCCCCAAAAGTCCTGCACATCTCTTTATGCAAAATGCATTTAATCTCTAAGAGTTACCATAGTACTAGCAGTTTCAGCATTGCTGAAAAGTTCAAGCCCCTTAAGTCTCCTCTGAGACTTAAGGCAAACTTTTGGCTATGGGCCCCTGTAAAAATAAAAATAAAGAGCCAGGTGTTGTGGTGCGTGCCTGTAATCCCAGCAGCACTCGGGAGGCTGAGGCAAGAGGATTACCATAAGTTTGAGGCCAGCCTGGACTACATAGTGAGTTCAAGGCCAAGCTGAAGTACACAGTGAGACTCTGCCTCAAAAAAAGGGTGGGGGAGGTATTTAGCTCAGTGGTTCTGCTGCCTGCCTCTCAAGTGCAGGGACCAGAGTTCGATCCCCAGTACCAAAAAAAAGAAAGTTAAAGACTGTTGACATACAATGGCATAGGGTAAACATTCTCATTCTAAAAGGAAGGAAGAGGGGGATAGAAAAGGATGGGACCAAAGCAAAACCAAAACCCACAGGGCAAATATTAAATCCTTTAGCTCTGTGTCCAGCACTGAGGGCAAGTTGTGGCCACGAGATGTAAACTCCAGAATCCTCTATGGAACTGCCTGTGGTAGTAGTTCCTATGGTTTCTCTCTTGGGCTGACTGTGCTCACTCCTTGTGCCTTCCCTCAAACATTCCATGTTTTGGCTTCTCCAGCTTTTTCCACTGCACTTTAAACTTCACTCTCACTGCTTCACACGCTGTCCTCTCAGGGGCACACTTCCTGGCCTTCCAGCCCTTCTTCTGAAATCTGGGTGGAAGGCTCCCTGACTTCACAACTCACACTCTACATGCTGTAAAACCAGCACCATAGGGATGATCCCAAGGTCTGCCACCAGCTTGAGCAACAGCCAAGCTCCCTTGTATCATAGCTACAGAGATCTCTGAGTGCCTGGATGACTGAGTCCTATGAGTTGAATCCCAGGGAATAAATTCCCTAGATGGCCGTTGTTCTGTATAACAATGCCCTAAGGCTCTTATTTCCAAGCAGAATCTTTCACTTTTGCAATTTTGAGCCTACAAAGGGCGCAACCTTGCTGGTTCCTCACATGCCCATAAGGCATTTTTCCTGTTGTCCTGATCTAAAGTACTTGACTTCTTTTTGTTGGTGTGATTTTTTGTTTTTTGTTTTTGTTTTTGGTACTGGGGATTGAACTCAGGACCTTGAACTTACAAGATAGGTGGCAGCACCCTGAGCTAAATCCTCAACCCTTGGCTTCTTTTTAATGATAATCCTTTCAGCAACCAAGCTCTCTTCTGCTTCATCTTTGCAGGCACTTTTTTTTCTGGCAAAACTGAAAACTTTTTTAAAGGGCCTTTTGCTCCTGATTTTCGGTATAAACCTAGCTAAAAGCCCCCAACAGTACCCATGCTACAGCCTCAACACTGAGTTGCCTTAAAATTTCCTCAGCCAGATTCATTAGTCCTTTTTCCTTAATTTTGATCTCCTACAGAGCATCAAGACATGAGCAAATTGTAGACAAATTTTCTGCCAGAGCTTAACATATATGGCCTTAAGTCCAATTGCCATCAGAGTCCTTGTTCCTAACTGAAACTTCCTGAGCCTGATCTTTATAGTCTACGTTTCTATCTGCATTCTGGTCTTCTGAGCTTCTACCAGAATCTCCCATCAGTTCTGGCTTATAGGTGTCTAGCTGATATCTCCAAACCTTTCCAAATTCCTCCCATGAACCACTAGTTCCAAAGGGGTCTGAACAGCATGGTCAGGTGTAGTTCTAGCAACAACCCCACTTCTGGTACAAAAATCAGTCTTAGTCACTTTCCTTGTCTCTGAGACACACTTAGAAAACTTTAGATTTTTTGTGTGTGCCTGGAGCTGGGAATTTGAATCTTTGAGCTCCTTATTTTCCTTTATTGTTGCCTTCATACTTAGAAGACTTTAAGTTTTTATGCATGTCTGGCACTCATGATTTTCCTTTACTACAGAGATTCTAAGAGCAACCAACAGCATTGTTATATTTTTCCACTGTTCCAAAAATATTCTAAAGTATTGTATATAGAGTCACTGAATTTCTTGCATCTCACAAGTGGTGAATTAGGATAATCAAATGTATCTATATTGCATATGACTTTTTTTGTTTTTTTGTTTTTTGTTTTTTTGATTCTTGCTATGTAGTTCGGGTTGGCCTTGAACTCACTATGTAGTCCAGGCTAGCCTCGAACTCACAGTGATCCTCCTGCCTCAGCCTCCTGAATACTGTGATTACAAGCATGCACCACCACACCTAGCTTGTGTTTGACTTTAAAAAGTTCACACCATGGACTGTCATCATTCTCTACATTATCAGAAAGAGACTATGGCAACTTTAGGTCTTATCAAATTAGAGGGCTAACTCTAGGAACCACTAACCCAATAAGAGAAATTCATCCTTACAATTCTGTTGCTCTATTTCTCTAGAACCACTTCTGATACTAAAATCTGTATCAGTTAAGGGTCCACTAGATATATTTTATAAAGGATTTACTAAGTCAGCTTGCAGTGGCCACCTGTGGAATCAAGGGTGGAAGAATGCAAAATGGCCTTTCACATGCTGGAGAGATGGAGGATCCAGTCAAAGGTTGAAGGCCTCATGCTTACTGCAGAGTTCAGTGTAATGCTGTGTCTAAAAGCCAAAGTGTATGGACTGGAAGGCTCAAGAATCTGTGTTGGAAACCTGAGGGAACTGGAGTTGAATGTCCAAGGCAACAGTGAAGACCAGAGCTCCTCCAAAGAAGCAAAGGGAAGAATTCCCTCTTTCCCTTTTTATTCTCTCAAGGCTCCAGGCCTATTGGTTGGTGCCATCCACATCCTTGGTCTTTTTCCTCAGTTTGTGGCCTACATGTCAGTCATCCACAGACACACCCAGAACTGTGCTCCATAAATCCACTAGACGTTTCTTAATCCATTGAAGTTGACATATCACAATTAAAGATCATATGTATCTTGGAGTCAGTGATCTAGAATTAAGGAGAACTCTGGTTTCTGGTCCAGGCTGCCTCTAACCAAAGATCACATCTATGCCTTGTGAAGTGGCTCATGGCAGTACTTGGTCTCAGAGTGGAAAATGGCCCAGTTTGCACCTGTGCTATGGTGCACCATTGTCCTTTTGAAGATGGGTGGGCCGGAATCCCATGGGTGGTCTGCTGCATGTAAGCCTGTGAGCTGCTGTTCTAGGCAGTGTTGGGTAACATGTATGTGCTGTTTTCTGCTCAGTTTGTTGTCGAAGCAGCCCTCCAGTTACAGCATCTCACCAGTGGGTATGCTTGAGTGTGTCCACAGTTTGTTTGCTTCTGATGGTTGTATTCTTGTTTTTTATCTTTTCTTTTTTTTAGTACATGGGATCAAACTCAGGACCTTGCTCTTGCAAGGCAGGCACTGTCCCATCAAGCTAAATCCCCAGCTCTGTACTCTTGTTTATTGTTTGTAGACAGAAGATATCTCCTCCACAAATTATTATCTTGTTAAACAGTTGCTACAGCAATGAATAGTGAGTCCTGAGGATAAAATAAAAATAAATACAATTTATTCTTTGAGCTTAGCAGGTAGAAATTCGATGTGCTAAGAACTCTAATGAGGATGTCAGCCCTCAGTTAAGCAACAAAGCCACAGTTAAGCAACAAAGCCACAGTTAAGCAAAAATGTAATCATAGGCTTAGCCAACAAAGTTTCTGCCTGTTTACTCTGGTTTCTGTACTTATATATACTGGAGCTTTGCTGGAGTGGTTTGACATGGATGGAAATAGATGAGGTTAAATAAGTAAGGCCTCCACCATGGTGAGTTACTACTACTCACTTCATCTTACCAAGTTCCAAGGAACACATTAAGTACTAGCACTTTATGCGTATTATCATAATCAATCTTCATAGAAACCTATTTGGTAGGTGTCTCAGTCGCTTTCCTTGTTGCTGGGACAAATACCTGACACCTGCAACTTAAAGGAGAAGAGGTTTATTTTGGCTCATGTTTCAGTTCATGACCAGCTGGTTTCAAAGAGAAAACAGCAAGGCTGGGGATTTAACTCAGTGGCGACTCGCCTGCCTCACAAACGCAAGGTCCTGAGTTCCAACCCTGGGGGTGTGGGGAAGATGACAGCATGATAGAAGAAAGCTGCTCGCATTGTGGCAGCCAGGAAGCAGAGAGAGAAGGGAACTGAGCAGGGAGATATATCCTTCCAGGTCACGCCCCTAGCAACCCTTCTCCCTCAACCAAGTCCCTCCTCCCAACAAGTCAGCTATGTACTCCATGGTTCAGTATCTTCCCAAAGCCTCACCTTTGAGTATATGAAGCTCTTAGGGGACATCTAGATATAAGCCACAATAGTAGGTACCTATATCAACCCCATTTTATAAGCAAGGAAACAGGCTCAGAGAAGTCACATAGGAAGAATGTGGTGGAATGGTGAACTGACAGTGAGCCTGATCCAGAAGGGGCCACATTCCTTGTAAGTTATAAACAATAGCCAAGAAGCAGAATAGAGTGGAGAGACATATGGAGAAAGGGGGGCAGAGATAGAGACAGCGGTAGAGGCTGAGAGATGAACTCACAAGATGAGATGAGAGCAAGCTGGAGAGGAAGTTGGGAAGTCACAGGCCAGATTGTGAAAGTCTTTGTAAACCAAGTGGAGCTACTGATTGTGTCAAATGGGCCAAGAAGAAGCTACTGAAAGCTCTTGAGCAAGGGTGTGGCATGGAAGTGGTATGGTGGGTGCATCAGCCGGATGGCAGTGCCGGGGGAGTGGTCTGGGAAGAGGAAGGGCTATTATAGGAACCTCCCTGTAAGCTACTAGAGTAATCAGAGTACATTGAGCTGGTCTCTGGGAAGTTCTGTAGGCTCCCAAGTAGGGGCTCTGCCATCCTTCCACACAGGAACCAAACAGCCTTTGTGAAGTGCCTGCTCTGCCCACAGAGCAGCAAACTGGCAGCTTGGAGCTTTCGAGCAGGGTGATGTCTGTCTGTAGCTTGCCAAGGAGAGAGTGCAGCTGGGTTGTAAGAGATCCTCCAGGTCTCCTCCTCTGGCAGAGAGGAAATGGGTCAGTCATGTTTGGACACTGCTGAAAATAGCAGAGCAAATACCAGAGGCTTAAAATTACTTGCACCTCGATCTGTGGGTTTCACAGGTTTGTCAAATCTGGCCGAAGGGAAGGCAAGGCAGACTCCCTGGTCTTCCCAGAGCCTCAGGCACTGGGGATCTGATTAGCACCTTTCTTCTCTGGTCAACCCAACATGGCCCTTACCATCAGCACAAGTGGGCAAGTGACCCATGTTAGCAGAGCCACATGCATGCAGTGCAAAGGGTACTGGGTGCTATATGTGCACCTCTCTGCTGGGTCACTGCAGTAGCTCCCGGGTGGGCTCCCCCTTCTCCCTGGCCCCCACATCCATTCCCAATGTCTCAGTCAGAGGAGGTGTGAAAACATACATTGCATTATTTGTTCTTCTGCTCCAGGATTTCTCAGCCTTGGGGAATGTTGGCATTTGAGGCTGAATAGTTCTTTGTTGTAGGTCTGGCCTGTGCCCTGTAGGTTGTTTAGTTTCATCCCTGGCTTCTACTCACCATATGTCCATAGCACCCCGCCCCAGGCACTACAACCAAAAATGTCTATAGATGTGGGCAAATATCCCCTGGGTGCAAAATCACCTTAGGTGGGAGCTACCGTTCTGGTAGGAACCCTGTAGTGTCAGCCATTTCCCCTCAGTAGAAGCTACAGTCCTGAGCACAGCCTGCGAAGTCCTCAGTCCTCTCTGGCCTTCTCTCCTACACTCTGCCTTTATTCCGTCCCCTCCACTCACACTGGCCTCCCTCTTGTCCCTCAGACAAGCCGGACAGTCTCACCTCTGCCACTCTGTCTGCCATAGCAGTCTCCCACCTGATGTCTGCAGGGCTTACCCTTTCCTTTGAGTGTTTTCTCCAGTTTCATCTCTGAGACCCACCATCTCAATGCTGTAACTTCTGTCCCCACACTCTCTGTTCTCTTAGCCCATCCTATTTTTCTTCATTTCCTGAAGCATGTGTCCTAACATTTCAGAGAATTTACTTTTTATTATTTTTATTGCTTATTTTCTGTCCCTCCCCCAGCCTATAAGTTCCATAGAAGTGGAGGTTTTTGTCTTTTTTTTTTTTAACCACTGATGGATGTATCCTTAGCACCTACAGCACTGTTTGGCACATAGTAGATGCTCAATAAATAGAGTAATACTTTGGTTCAGGAGCGCTTCTGTTTTGCAAACAAAAGCATTTGGCAAAATTTCGCTTTTGTTCACAAACTCCACAGTGGGTGACAAACATGACCATGGCCATCTTCCCCACACAAACACAAATGCAGCCATAGCCCCCCCAATTGTAAAACAAATTAAGTTCATAAACCGAGGTAACACTGTATTTATTCACTGAATAAATGATTTATTAATTTTGACAATAACCTCAAAGTACATGTTCATTGTCCTCATATTACAAATTAGGATGCAGAGACTCAGAAAGATTAAATAAGTTGTACCAAATCACATGGCCAGCAAGTAGGAGTCTGTCCTTTTGCTAAAGAGAAATTGTGTGGATAAGGAGTAGAGTGCCAAAGCAGGTGCAGGTCTCTTCTTTCATGAGTCTGTAGAATTGGGGGTACCTTCACCCCACACAGACTGCTGTTGGTACAGATTACCTGGGAGTTACCATGGCAACAAAATTAATGGTGAAGTATAATGTGATTGGCCCAAATGATAAATTAGAAGTTCTTTTTGTTTGTTTGATGGAGGCATCCTTTGCCTTACAGAAGGATCCCTTTCAGGCTCTGTTTAATTACCTTCTGGAGGTTGTTTTAAATAGGCTGTCTTTGCTGCTTTAGGAGGTTTGGGGAAGCAGCTTGGAAGGAGGCAGAGGGGAAGCAGAGAGAGTCAGACAGGGGGCCTGGGTAGTGGCTCTTTCTCTGGGTGTCCTGCTCTCCTAGAAGCAGGTGGGACCCACGCTGCCCCTCCCTTGGTCTCTACACAGATTCAAAGTTCAGAGGGCCACTCAGCTGAGACACTGGCTGTTACTAAAATCGGCAAACTTCTGCACTGCTCCAGTCCCCAGAGGGCTTCCCCCTCCCCTCTCTGTCCTCATTCCCCAAGTTGGGAAATTAAGTAAGTCCAAAGTCACATATTTACACTGGTTTGTCTCTGGAGCCAGTCAGTCCCAAGGGATCAGAGCTGCACATTTTCATGTTCAGCCAGAGACACAGAGGGAGATGGGCTGAGGCCAGATGATTCCAGATCAGTTAGGGACTATAGTTTGAAGTAAGTGTGTTTCTGTGGGCTGTGGGTAGGGACCATGCTGGGGGCTCCCTGGCCTAGATCCACAGTGTGGGTGGCCCATCTACTGCTTCTCAGTTGGCCTTCAATGGAATGTGCTTGTGGGCAGTGCTGGCCGCCATTTCTGCATCTAGCACTTAATTTGTGGGTCCAGCAGGTGACAGGGGAAAGCCCCAACCCAAGGAGTGAGACTTGAGTCCTTGCCTTGGGCCTGGCACTGCATATTGTAGGACAGAAAGGGGCCCTGGACAGACTTGCTCCACCTCCTGCCTGATTTGTTTTTAAAACCATGCACATCTAAGGTGTGAGGCAACTTGCCCAGGAAGGTCGGGCAAGTCAGTGACTGAACCAGGGGCATGACTCTGACTGTTGTCACTGAAGCCTGTGATTCGATGAGCCCCCAGATGAGATCAGATCATGACTAGTAATTTTCCTTGAATACAGAGATCTTCCTCTCCTCTTACCCCAAACCCTTCTGAGGCCGGTACTGTGCCAGATGCCACAAGAAGCACCTCAGAAGCCTGGTGTGGTGGCACACATCTGTAATTCCAGCACGCTGGGAGGCTTAGGCAAGAGGATTGCAAGTTCAAGCCCAGCTTGGGCAATTTAGCAACTTATCAAGACTCTGTCTCAAAATTTTAAAAAGGGCTGGGGATGTAGCTCAGTGCAAGCACCTTAGGTTCATTCCCCAGTATCACCAGTATCACCTAGTACCACCCCTTCCTCTCTTCCTTGGAAAACCTTTGGCCATATTATGAGAGGCAGTTTCATATGACTGCAAAGGGCTTACACTAATGAGAGGTATCCTAGGTGCTATAATAAAAAGATGCCAAAGTGTAACTGAAGTTTATTTCTCGAGTTCCAGTGGACAAGTGGCTGTGCTCTACAGGATCATGCAGGGACCACACCTCCTTCCACCACACTTCTCTACTGTCTTCTGGAGTGATGTACTATCTTTGTGGCCACACCCTTGCTCTGGCTTGCAGGAGGGACAAAAGTGTGGGATGGAGGGAAGGCACTGGCTGGAAAAGGCATCTCACTTCCCCTGTCTCATGGACAAGCTTAACTGCAAAGGAGGCTTGGAGATGCAGGGTAGCAGATTGTTCACCTGCCAGCTGCCATTCTCTGACGATGAAGAGGACATAGATTTTCTTGGACAGTAATGGTCTGAACCATAGAGGTCAATTAAGGGCTTGAATGTTACACACCCTATTTTTATTTTTATTTTTATTTTTATTTTTTTGAGATGGTCTTGCTATGTAATCCAGGCTAGACTCAAACCCGCTATGTAACCCAGGCTGGCCTTGAACTGGTGACAATCCTCCTGCCTCAGCCTCCTGAGTGCTGGATTACAGAAATGGGCCGTCATGCCCAGCTATTTCTATTTTTCTAGTGGTTAACTTTAATTTCTTTTCTTTTGCAGTGCTGGGAATAGAGCCCAGGGCCTCACACATGCTGGGCAAGCACTATACCACGGAGCTACTCCCCAGCCCTACTTTTAAGTTTTTTTAAACAATTATATTTGAATAGGTAATATATAAACAACATATAAAATTTTAAAGCTATAAAAAGAACAGAAAAGAGAAAAAGAAGTCTCTCTTTTCTCTGTCTCCCAGTTGCCCACTTCCTCTCCTTAGAGTAACCATTGATTTCTTCTCCATCATGCCAGAGACATCTATATAATTTATCCTTTTTCTTTGAATGCTTAAGATATCATAATGATATCTTGGATGAAATTCACCGGAGCATGGTTTGTAATAGTTCTCACAAAAATATGACAGTCTCACACACACACACACACACACACACACACACAACAAATATTGTATGATTCCAGTTACATCAGGTACCTAGTGTAGTCAAATTCATAGATAGAAGGGCCAGGGAATTAGCTCAGTGGTGTCGCTGCCTGCCTCAAAAGCACAAGGTCCTGAGTTCAATCCCTGGCACCAAAAAAAAAAAAAAAAAAAAAATCACAGATAGAAAGTAGACTAATGGTTGCGTTGCCAAGAGCTGGGCTGGGGAAGAACAGGGAGTGTGTTGGGTGGGTGCAGAGTTTCAGCTGGGGAGGATGAAACAGTCCTGGGGGTGGATAGGATGACTTAATGCTACAGAGCTGCACGCTTCAACATGGTTAATATGGTAAATTTTATGTTACGTATGTTTTTCCACAATGAAAAAGGAAAATAGTATAAAATCCACTGGACAGATTATTTTATTTTTATATTTTTGTAGTGCTAGAGATGGAACCCAGGGCCTCATGTATGCTAGACAAGAGTTCTACCACTGAGCTGTGTGCACCTCTAGTCCAGGACACTTTATAATATACTCACTGAAGGTTTCCATTAGGGAGAGGAAGGATGCTCTATGTGCGTGAATATGGGAAGACACCAAATATGCTGAATGCCTCGGGGCAGAACAGTGTGCAGTGTGTGTAGCGTTTAGAGACAGGTGCATATGGTGTTTAAGAGCAAGGGCTTGGAGCCAGACAGCTTGCGTTCAAATCACTGCATGCTCTGGGACTTTGGGCAAGTCATTTAACCTATCTGTGCCTCAGTTCCACATCGGTAAATGGGAGATACACTAGTCCCTAGTCCCAGGGTTATTGAGGAGATTAAATAAATTAAGAGATACAAAGCTCGAGACAGCACACATTCACTAGATGGGACTGGATGGATAGGATGAACGAATGGGAGTGGAAGGATGAATAGATCTGAATAGGTCAGAGCTGTAGTTCTGGTCTCCTCTGCAGTGCAGGTGTGGCACTAGGCATTGACTTTCTCATCTGTCCTGTGGGGACAGGGTTCTGCATGTGACAATCTGGTAGTTCATGGGAGGGAAAGTGCTCAGCAATATGGAAGAGCATGGAGTCATTATGGTGGCTTTGCCCTGGCCTTTATCTATGGCACTGGTCTGGCTGGGGTCCATCTGGGTGGGGTCACGTGTAGAGCTCTGGGCTCCTAGGCTCCCGGGAAGTCCTGTAGTCACCCCTGCTATACTCTGGCAGGCCTCTGACTGCGGGTACAGGTGGGGAAGGTGGTCTTTGAGGGGCACGATGCAGCCTGGCTCACAAGAGTGGTGCTGGTGTTGATGGGAACGGAGGATCGAGGGACTGGTGGGGAGCAGCTGCTCATAAGGAGGGTTCTGGGACCTCAGAGCCCAGAACCACTCAAATGCCAGCCACTCAAGACTCAGACTCTACAATCTTCCTAGACAACCCCAGACATTAGTCCACTCCAGAGGCCCTGGGGTGGTAGAGGGGACCATCTCTATCCTGCCATCAGGCCTAGGGACCCTGGCAGAGCCACTTCCTCCCTCTGAGATGAGTTACTCTGTGTGAAAAGAACCTCCCCACCTCCCAGGAATGCTGGGGGAATAAGACAATGGAAATGAAGTTACTCTGGAAGATGATTAAATCCCTTAAAAATAGTGCTCATTTGAATTTCTTCCTGTATTTTAAGCAACCATACTGAGCACGTTCTATGAGTCAAATATTTTATATATGCATATCTCATTTAACCCACTGTATTAGTCATATTAAACCAAGTGCTCTAACAAAGCCCCAGATTTCAGGCACTTATAGCAGTAAATGTCTATTACTCCCTCACATCTGAATCCAGTACAACTCACCGGCTTGGCATGTGCTGTTGTTTGGGAACCATGTTCCCTTCTCAGGCTTCCCTGTCCTCCACTGGATCCTCCGTGGGAGGCCTTGGGGCCAGGAGAAGTGGTGATCATCATTCCCACCCTCAGTCTACCAGCCAGCACCCAGTGTCGGGAGCCACCTGACTTTGGGGAGGCAGAGAGGTACAGGTATAATAACTGTGTGCTCCCAGGGAAAAGCAAACCAGGTAAGGGGACACCAAGCACTGCCTCAACCCAACACTCCGAAACAACTCATTCTATTGATGGAGAAACCAAGGCACAGAGGCAGCATAGTTTTTGCAAGGCCACACGTCCACTAAGTAGCACAGCTGGGATTTGTCTCCCTGCTTGTTTATTTTTTTCATTGCATCTTTTTCTTTTGAGTCTTACTCTCTGAAGGTACTGTAGTGTTTTTAGAACTCCCTTTATTTCCTATGTTGTCTCATTTCCTTGGGAATTCTACTCTATGTACATGTGTGGAGGCTCTCTGAACAAGGATCTTTTTTATTTAGGGCCTCTAAATATCAATGTCTGTACAGGCAGAAAAACTACATTTATGGGTCCCAATGCAAAATTAAAGTGCAAGATCCTTCTTCAAAAAGCAGGTGAAAAAAGCAGAAAAAAGAGCCAGTTGAGGTGGCACACACCTGTAATCCTAGCACTTGGGGAGGCTGAGACAGCACTTGGTGAGTTTGAACTTAGTGACTTAAAGGCTTTACATCAAAATAATTAATGAATTTAAAAAATTTTAGGGCTCAGTGGCACTGTGCCTGGCTCACAAGCACAAGGTCCTGAGTTGGATCCCTGATACCAAATTAATTAATTAATTTATTTATTTATTAAAAATTTTTTAAAGGCAGGGGATGTTGCTAAGTGTGAAGGTCCTGGGTTCAATAAAAACCACAAACCATAAAAAAATACTCTTCCCTCTTTTCCTTCCTTCACCTTCCTCTTCTTTTTCCCTTTCCCTCTCTCTGCTTTTTCCTCCCTGAATTTTCTCTCTCTCTCTCTCTCACTCTCTCTCTCTCTCTTCCCTTTCCTCCCTCCCTGGAAAGGTTATTTTACTGCTATTTAGTGTCACACTCCCTTGGCGATGTGGACCCTCCTGGGACAAGTGCAGGCCCTCACAGGCACCCAGAGGCTGGTGGCTCGGTGCAGAACTCTGTCCATTCTACCCCATCCTTCCTGCACCCAGCACTCTCCCTAGAGTGGAGGATGATAGTGGTCACTGGGTGGCCCCCAAAGTAGCAGGAGACAGTAGGAGACAGGACCACATGTGACCTGAGGCTGCAGGCCCCAGTATATGCTCCACTGTCCTTTGCTCTCCACGTACACAACATAAATTCAAAGAGGAAGAGATACCAGAACCAAGACAGCAATCACAGTGCAGCAGACTCCTAGGACAGGGTCTCCTTCTCAGTTCTGCTGGTAGCACATCTTTGCAGTCCTCTTTATGGGTTGTTTTTCTGGGAGCATTTGTATTTTCCCAGAGAAAGGGTCTCCATCCTCCTGTCTGGCATCCTGGGGCTGAATGCTGAAAGGCTCCACCACTGGGCTGCTCTGACCCTACCTCTCTGCAGAATAAACTTCCATTTCCCGAGCAGGGGCTTAGGGTCTCCTTGCTTTCAGCCCTGCTGCACAGGGCTTTCCTCGTGCAGAGCCCACTCACTTTCTGTTGAGCCCCATCTGGGACACACGGGGCTCACTGCTGCCCCTAATGGTGTTGATGGCCATTCATTCATCAGCTTTCCACACTCAAAGGTGTGTGCATCTCCCGCCTGCTTGCATGAGGTCTTCAGCTGGCCTATTCCTTGGTCCTGTTCTTCTGGAGGGTTTGGAGGGGAGGAGAAAACCCTTGTGCATTGCACCACCATGTTTAACCAGAAATCAGTTGAGTCTTGGGTAGACTTCTATTTTAGAATGAGAGACTACGTTGGGGATTTAGCTCAGTGGTGCCCCACTTGCCTCACAAGCGCAAGGTCCTGAGTTTGATCTCCAGTACTGAGAAGAAAAGTAAAAGTACACCTAGAATGTGAGACTCCTTCACCAAACACTTATTAGGCACCTACTGTGTGCTAGGCACTGTGGAAGGTGCCAGGAGTTGGTGCTGAAAAGCAAGTTCCTGCCTCCCAGAGGTTGGACTGCAAACCCAAAGGTGAGAGGACCCAGAAATGGCAAATTGTGATTGGGGTGAAAGGGGGAGGTCATGAATCTGCCCATGGCTGGAAGTCTTATCTTATACCCAGCCTGGACTTGGGGGATGTTCTTCAGAGGAAAAAGAACCAGACTTGCATCATTTTCTCTTTTCTGTTACATGTTTTTGCTTACCTTTCAACTCACAGTGATTCTGCACTTGTTTTATTATTCTCTCTTCAATCCTGTTTCCTTATTATTATATTTTAAAAACCTACTGCTTCTAATCTTCTTGGCCTGAAATAGCAGACAATCAAGTGTATTTGCAGTATATCTAAAATAAGCATTAATTAGGCTGTAAATTAAGGTTTGAGAGACTCAGCTGTGGTAAAATGTATCAACTTTAACATTAATTGTATAACTTCTATTTTTACTACCCAGTGGCCTTCTTAATTTCAGCAGCTTATTTTATATTCTGGATGACCACTGTTGCCATCTAAATGAAATATAACATTGTAAAACTTTAAACATGGGCTGCAGGTGGCCTTTCCTTCCAGCCCCACTCCCTTCTTGATCCTTTAAAAATGCACTGGCCTTTGGTTTGCCCAGTGTCAATTTTTATTTACCATCTGTTCTTGATTAAAAAAGACTTGTTTTATCACATTTTAAAATCTCTAAAAATGGGATGTCTTATAATTGATTGGGATTTTGGGATTAGATCACAGCTTTCTTTCTTCTATGGCACATGATAGTGTGTTTTAGGATCAATGATGTCTTAGACTTAATGGAATACAGTATTTATATCATTTGAAAGATCTGACACATTGTTCTGTTTCCCCAACTTGCCCTCACCGCTGGCTGTGCTAAAAATAGACAATATTATCACACATGTGAAAGCAAGTTTTTTTTCTCCCTAGAACCTTCTTAGAACAACAATAGGAATACTATTATCAGCAACAATAAGCACTTACAAAGTACCTACTATGTGGTGATGCTCCTTCAAGCACTTTTCAGATACCTCTCCAAAAATCCTAGGTCAGTAACAGCATTTATCCCCATTTTACAGATGAGGAAACTGAGGCTCAGAGGCAGCAGTAGCAAGACCAGCCATCTAGGCAGTCCATCTCTGAAAAAAGTTATACTGTGCTCCATTAGTGATTCTGGGACCTGAAGTATCTTCATTTAGATCAGGGGATCTTACCTGCCTGCACCTTCAAATTAACTACAGAGCTTTAGGGAAACGTGGGAAGAATTCTCCAAGTCATTTTAACAGGCTGCCACAGTACTGAGTCCCTGGGTACATGATCTGTATGTGACCCCCCCTAGCCATGCCACTTGGGATCCGCAGCCTTCTCACCCTCTGATGCTACATTCTCCTGGTGGCTGCTGAGCCTGGGCTGACAAGGACAGCAGGAGCCTCTTAAGCTTCTGGAGCTGGATTCCTCAATTAGAAAATAAGCCTTCCAGACTTTATTTTTTTTAATTAACTTATTTATTTTTCCTTCTAGACTTTAAACTGATGTCTTTGCTTTTAATTTTTATACCTCCCCCCTCTCTTCCAGCTCTGGAGTGCACAGAAAATCAAGCAGGTAACCCAGTTGGGGATTATTTTCTCTCCTCCATGCTTTCCTGGACCCCTCTCCACCCTGTCCCAGGGATCCAGCCCCTGCTCTGTACCTTGAGGAACTTTCCCCCTCTGGTTTGCCCCTGGCTGCCTTCCCCCACCTGCCACCCCAGCACCCAAGGGCCTGTGCTTCTGCAGCCTGGGGCTTGGGCCAAGCTGGCCTTTCTGTGGGTGCTCTGAGTTCCTGGAAAACCAGGCTTTGTTCACAAAATCTTGACTATGTGCCAAACAGGGGGACAGAAGGCCCTTGAGGTAGATGTAGTTTGGCCCCCTATGGGCTTTCAGTCTCCCCTGCACTGGGCTTTGAGGATTAGTCAGAGAAGGGTGCTATTCACAGTCCATGTGTTGGTTTTCTCTTACCCTGAGTGGTGGAAAGGACTGACAGATCAGAAGGCCACATGCAGCCACTGGTAACTGAGTCTTCCAGGGAAGATGTCCTTTTCCTCTTTCCTCCCCTAACCCCTCTGCTTGGCCCCTCCTTCCTCCTCATCCACCCCGCCCCCCTCGCTGTTCCTCTCACAGGCTATTCTACACCCGGACACCAATGAGAAGATCTTCATGCCTTTTAGAATGTCAGGTAAGCTCCTGAGCCATTCTGGTTCTGTTCAGCCTGGGGAGCTGGTAATGGCCAGAGCTGCAGGGCCATTTACCTGTGCCAGTCTGAGGAGGGGATAGAGCCCATCACACATGTGGATATACTGGCACCTTGGCTCAACTGTACAAGACCAGCCAGACTGAGGATCCCCTGTGGCACTCACCTGCTCTTTTCTGCCGGAGCAGTTGGGGTGGAGCTATGTTTTCTACAGGCAAATCTAGTGTACCCTCCTTTTAGCCCTTCTCAGTGATCAGTAGAGGGGCATGCATAAACCCTGTATGTCTGGGTTTTAGGGCCTGGAGAGCACCTGCACAAATGCTGGCTGGGTCAGGCACAATTGTCCTGCCCATGGTTCTGAGAGCTTTTAGGGCTTGCCCATAGTCACTCTACAGAGGGTCACACTCACCAGTGTGCTGACACCCCCTCCTTGCCATTTCTCCACGCAGTGAGCAGTACCAATCTTGAATCACATGGATGGTATGGAGGGTTGCCTGCTGCTGCCTTGAGAAGGCTCTCAGCTGAAGAAAGAGGCCTCAGTCAAATGAGTCAGTTAGAGCTCCACCCCCAAAGAGCCTGACCTTGCTGGGGAGAGAATAGACAGCCAGGGAATGGAAGATCATGTGGACCACCTAGTGCTTGATGGTCCCTGAAGACTTCAGAGAAACAAAGGCTCTGAGCATGTTGGAGACAGCTGTAGATATTCCCTGGGCCCTGTGGGCTCACACCTGGAGCCTGGCTTCTCTTGTAATTCTGGACCTTTTAAAGTTATGCATTCCTCTGAGGCCCAACCAAAGTTAGGATCTCCTAGCAGAAGGGAGCAGGTAGGTGAGTGAGGGCTCAGGATGTGATCCTTGACTTAGATGAAACTCAGGAGAGCATACTCCCTGCTGCCCACCAACTAGCTGACTGGCTGCCCAGGTCAGAGGCTGGGGATGAGGAACTGATTGCTGACAGCAATGGTGCTCGAAGAAGCCTTGCTGGGAGGCCACATGCAGTGAGAAGCAGGCACTGGGGGGCTGGCCTTGTGCCCCCTGACGCTGTCCACCTCAGGCACTAGGGAGTTAAGAAGCTCTGGCACCTAGAGGTGTCCATCACAGGAGGACAGGAAATTCTCTTTCCCAAAATGGCCTCAATGTTAGAAGTGAAGAAAGACAAGCTGAGGTATCCAGGTTCTCAGAAGACAACCAGTCTGGTGTAGGCAGAGGGCCGGGGGTGAAGGGGAGCAGAAGGTGCAGTGCCTCCTTCAGAAAATTGTTGATACCCACTGAGGGTCCCAGACAGCAGCCTTGCCTGCCGGAAGTAGGGAAGTGAGAAGGCTTGGCTACAGAGCAACTGAGAGCAGAGAAAAGGCGGCTGGGGACGCAGGGGACCTCTGCTGTGGGGAGGCTGAGCTGGGAAAAGGTCTGAGGGGCAGGAGATGCCTCCTGCCTAACTGTCTGAGTCTCTTTGCCAGTGCCAGTGATCAGACCAAGCCTGGCAGGCTCCTGGTATCTCGGGTGAGACCTGACTCTTCTCTTTGCTTTCCCTACTCACAGGTTACATTCCTTTTGGGACGCCAATTGTAAGTGTTGCCTTCAAAAGGATTTCTTATCTTACACAAAATTTTGAATGATAACTTTATACCATTGTTCATAGAGATTTGACTGAGTTTTTTATTTAGCACAAGTAATCAGAGGGGAGCTATTGGATAAAGTTGTATGCATTTTTCTATCACTTGCTATGCACTGAAGGGATGGATCACCAAGCTTCCTTGATAAAGGTGTACTGACTTCCTCCCTCCATGAGGTGGAAAGAGCCTTCCTCCCTGCATGTTCTCCACCCCCAGAATTGTCAGGGAAAACAGAGGGAGTAAGAATATATGGGAGCCTGCTGAAAATTAGAATTCAAAATTAATTCATAGAGGGCTTTTGGTATTCCTTTTGTTCGGTTTTGGAATCAAGGTTAGCCTGTGTTCATTATTTTCTTTCCTGTGTCAAGTATTTCACATTATGAATATGGATAAATCTCAAAAACGGTGTTGAATGAAAAAATAGTAGCAGAGTAGTAATACTCTCTGATGTCATTTAGATCATGTTTAAAAATATGCAAAGCAATGTTACATATAGTTTAGGAGTATATTTTCTATGTATCTGTGAAAACATTCAGTGGAGCAATAATTCATGGTGCTGTTCACCTCTAGGGGAGAGAAGGTTATAGAATCTAGCAGGGAAATGGAGGTATTTGTTTTGATTTGTGCTGTTTTATCTTTTAGAAAAGATAATTTTTCACAAAAATTTGAAAAATGATAAGACTTGACAACACTTGGATGCCCATAATATCCTCTAGACTTTTCTGCATGGTTGAAATCTTTCATTTTATATATATTTTTTTAATTTTAAAAATTGTTTCCTAAGATTACACTTTTTAATTTAAAACATTTAAAAATTGTATATACTTGGTGCAGTGTGATAATTTGGCATCTGTATACAATTCATAATCATCAAATTAGGGTAATTAGCATTTCCTCTTCAAATACTTAGCATTTCTTTATGTTGAGAACCTTCAAACTCCTTTCTTTTAGTTCCCAATCAAATCTATAATGAATTGCTTTGAACTGTAGTTACCCTACTGTGTTGTAGAACAGTAGAACTTTTCCCTTTTACCTAACTGTATACATATATTTTAATTATATATAAATATATATAGGGCCAGGGATTTGGCTCAGTGGTGCTGCACCTGCCTTGCAAGCTCAAGGTCCTGAGTTCGATCCCTGGTACTGCCTCCCCCCCAAAAATATATATATATATGTAGAGAGAGAGAGTTTATCATTCACATCTCTATCCATATATCCATATGTGGTTTCCCTGAGGGTATTATACTCTTCTAAAATATTTTGAGAAAGGATTATAAATTCCCTGCCATAATTGTATGTGTACTTAATTTCTTTGCATTTCTTATACTATATATATTTCAATGCAGTGGTGTTTGGTGTGTTCATGATGGTTTCATTTTCTTGATGTTATCTTTCTCACACTCATGAAATATCTGTCTTGTTGAATATTCTTGCCTTGAATTCTATTCATCTCATATTAATATTTCTATTCTTGTTTTGTTTAATCTATTTACCTTGTACATCATTGCCTATATGTTTATGCCAGAGTCATTTAATTTCTGTATTATTTTGTATTATGGCTCTCTTTTGGACAAAGATTGTCCGACTTTACCTTTTTTACTCAATTTGAAAAACATTATCTTTAATTTTACTGTGATGGAATCCATTTGTATTTATTCTCCCGCTGGTTGTTGTAACCATTTATTCTAGCCATCAAATGGATTTTTTGCTCGTTTGTTTATAAAGTTTTGTTATTATTCCCATTTCTATTACTGATTTGTACTAGAGCGATTGTTTTCATGTCCTTTTAATTTCTTTTTTTTTTGGTACCAGGGATTGAACTTGGGTCCTTGCACTTGCGAGGCAATTGGTGGAACCACTGAGCTAAATCCCTGACCCCTCCTTTTAATTTCTTTTTTTTTTTTTCTTTTAATTTCTTAAGCAGTTTGGAAAGGGAGCATCCTAATTCACTATAATTACCATTCAGCTGTATTATTTCACAGCACAGAGAGGTTGCATTTTATTACATATATGTTATAAATATCAAAAATCAAATAATAAATATGATTTCCCCAGCCTGGCTCACATAGGCAGAGACTTTTAGCATACCATTTTATTCTAGTCTTTATTTGTCATTTTAGCTCTATATGCCCACCAAGTTTTTGGAAATAACCTAGAATCTCATCCAATTTATGAAGCCTTTATTAACAGCTATATTAAAATTTACAGTTATTTAGGCTTTGTGTGCGTTGTGTTTGGCTGGAATACTTTTTTTTTTTTTTTTCAGTACCAGGGATCAAACTCAGGACCTTGAGCTTTTGAGGCAGGTGCAGTGCCACTGAGCTAAATCCCTGACCCTGGAATACATTTTTAATAACATTCAGTATACATTCAGGTCCACTTTCTGGACCCTTGGCTATCTGGAAATGTCTGTTTTTCCCTTTCATACATGAACAATAGTTGGCCTGCTTTTCTTGTCTTTTAAGAGTAAACTTTCCCCTGGAATCATTTGATATTTTTTTCTCTTGTCTTTAGAGTTCAAAAATATCTCTAGGATTTAAAAAAATCTTCTCTGTATGTTTTATAAAATTATTCAAGTAATGCATGAATATGTTCTTTGGGATTCAAAAATACCTTCAAGAAATTTTTGTGTAGAATATTTTAAAAGTTCTACAAGTAATACAGGAATGTCCTCTTTGCTCAGAATTTAAACAATACAAACAAAAGTAAAAGTCTTTCTGATGGCTCTTAGTCCCAAATCTGTGCCCAGACATAATTTGTTAGAAGCTTGGTGTGAGTTTCTAGGCTTTACCTAGGCATACGTGTGTACATGTGAGTCTTTATTTAAAAGTGTTTTCTTGGAGCCAGTCACTATGACTTGTGCCTCTAGTCCCAACTATTTGGGAGGCTGAGGTAGGAAGATCACTTGAGCCCTGGAATTCAAGACCAGCCTGGACAATATAGGGGGATCCAGCCTCTCAAATGGGTCTGGGGCTGTAGATTGGTGCTATAGCATGTTTAGTGTACATGGCCCTGGGTTCTATCTCTAGCACCAAAAACAAAAACTACAATAACAACAACAACAAAAACCAAGAAAAAAATGTTTTTGTTTTGTGGAGCTTTTCATTAAAAATATAGCAATTTTTGTTTATCCACCATTAGCTTATTACACTTAGCAGTTGCATTCGTTTGTTTTTCTGCTGAGTAGTGTGCTGTTCCCTCATTTTACATTGTTTCTGAGTATTTGCTATTAAAAGCAGTGATACTGCAACAAAACCTCCTAGAGCATGAGGATTTCTCCAGGGCACCTTGCAGCTGGCGAGCCTGCTGCCAGAAGGGCTGTGCACGGTCACTTTTCAAATAGATATTGCTGAATTTCCCTTCTAAAAGGCTGAGTTTTCTCATACCTGTGCATTGCTGGTATTGATATTTTCGAAGTTTTTACCAATCTGACTGGGAAGGGCTGGCTTTTTATTATGGTTTTAACTTTTGTGTCCCTGAACACCAAAAAGATTATGATTTTTTTTCTCAGGTATTTATTAGCCATTTCTTCTGTGCACTCCTTGCTTGAATCCATTTGTCCATTCTTCCATGGGCTCTATTTTTCTAATTTATTTGCAGAATATATATATGGATGTATATGGTATTAATCTTTTAATCTTTTAAATTATATATCTCTTGGGCCGGGGATTTAGCTCAGTGGTTTTGCTGCCCGCTGTGCAAGTGCAAGGACCCGAGTTTGATCCCCGGTACCAAAAAAAAATTATATATCTCTTCTCCAGCTGTTTTTTCTTTACTCTCTGGTGTCTTTGTTATAGAAAAATGTGACATGTTGATATTTTTAAGTATAGTGATTGTTCTGCTGATTGATTTTGAGTTTGTTCCCCTCATTGACTGCTTCTCCTTTGTTAAAATAACTGAATTTGTGAGAATTGTGTCTACAAATCAACTCTTGGGTGTATTTATCAATTCCTCTACTTTATCTTCATTTCTGCTTTTGTTTTATAATATCCCCCTTTCTCTTCTTTGGCTTGTTTGTTGTTGGTTTTCTTTTTGCCTTGAATCCTTAATTTATTCTCATTCTTTCCTTCTAATGAAAGTGTTTAGGGCTGTGATTTTTGGCTGTATCTAATGTTTCCATATATATAGTGATTCTGTTTTGTTATTTTTCTAAGTAAATTTGAAATTCTAGTTTTCAGTCCTCTTTAGTCAATTAGTCTGAAGAACACATTTTACATTCTAAGTGGTTGAGTTTTTAAAAAAATGTATTCTTTTGTTATTATTTTATAGGTTATTTTCAGTAATCTCTGTAATGCTGCCATTTGGGATTCATTGAGGCTTTCTTTGTAGCACAGTATGTAATTATATCAGTTAGGAGTAAGATCACATGCACATAACAAAATGTCCAAAGTAACAATAGCTTAAACAAAAGAGTTTATTTTTCTCGTAAATCGAAGAGGGTTAATGGTAGCCAGAATCCCACCGTGTCATGAAGACCCCTGTCTTCCATTTTTCTACCTCCTCCCATTCTCAGTGCAGGTTTCTAGTGTAAAAGTAACCCTATAGAACAGTATAGCTGCTGGAGTTCCAGTCATCTCATTCATATTCCAGGGAGGATAAAAACAAGAGGAGCAAAAGGGTGAATCTCCCAACCAAGTCAGCTTTCTTAATTATTATTATTTTTTTTTTGGTACTGGGGATCGAACTCGCGTCCTTGTGCTTGCGCAGCAGGCGGTGAAACCACTGAGCTAAATCCCCGGCCCATAAGTCAGCTTTCTTTAAGACAGTTTCTTGGGGGCTGGGGATTTAGCTCAGTGGTTCTGGTGCCTGCCTGGCAAGTTCAAGGTCCCGAGTTCTATCCCTGGTACCAAAAAAACAAAAAACAAAACAAAACAACAACAACAAAAAGACGGTTTCTTGGAAGTTCCACACAATAGTTCTGCTTACATTGCATGTTGAATTTAGCTGGTAAATAACCACTCCCATTATATAGCAATTATTTTAATGAGAAAGAAGGGGAAAATGGTTAATAGATAAGCAAACAAGAGTCTGCTATAATAATTTTTTTAAGTCCCATTAACACACAAAAAGAAGAGGTATATGACTGGGCATTGTTCCTCTTGCCAAAGCAGAGACCTGGGCGTTTGAGCTGGCAAAGGTGAATGCGTGGCTGGTTTCCCTGCAAGAGGCTAAGGAGACTCTTGCTGAGCTAAATGGCTGCCACCAACCAGGATGACCCAGCTGAACCAAGAAAGGCAAACCGTCTTTAGTTCCTACGACATCGTGAGGTTTGTCCCACACTTCCCCACTCTCTCAATGATCATTGCAAGGTCATTATTGCCCTGAGGGTGCCAGAGACCTTGGAGGCTGCTCTGCATGGCTGCAGTTCAGGGATTCCTTGCAGAAGTAGATGCTGCTCATGCCCGTGAGGATCAGTCCGCTGCCTGGAGTGCATCTGCCTCAGTAGCCAAGTGCACTGCGTGAGCACAGGATATCCAGCCTGGACTATTGCTTGGTGGGGACAGAGCAGGCAGCCTGACTGAGGAGCGGGCCTCCTACCGCAGTCAGAGCCAAAATGACAGGGCTCACAATCGGCTTCCTGGCCCCAAGAAGGGAGCAGCTAGCTGAGGCTGGCCCCTAGGATCCTTGACTATGAAAACCTGTGCTTTCCATCCTGTGCTTTGGCATGGACAGGCAGCAGGATGCCTTACTGGCCTTGTTCCTGGTCCTGCCCTGCCACCCCAGGCACCCAATGCCTTGTGCTCCAGCACTGCCACCCCAGGCATGGTGCACACCAGCCCCATCAGCCCCTCAAAGGCCCTGCGGGTGCCAGATGCACTAAGCATCCCTGCAAACACCAGGTCTGCAGGGAGAGAAGTTTCAGTCTGCACCTTAGGGAGGCCCTGGTCAGACAGTGTGGGTAGAAAATAGATGCACACAGAAGCCACTGAAAATGCTTACCAAAATAGAAATGAGGGTGCCGGCGAATGTGCTAGGGATGGGGCCCCAAGTGCTGAAGGGAAGGGGCGGGTAAGGCTGGGAGGTGCCTCAACTGAAAGCTTCTGGAAGCAACATCCGAGCTGCCTTCTGCCCAGGCAACAGCCCTAACTTGACCCCTGTGCTGGGCTGGCCTCGCCCAGAGCAGCCCCACCTGCACTCCGCACCCCAGAGCTTGGGAGAAATGAGCTGGTTCCCTCCCAGGGGCCGCTGCCAGTTTAGTCAGCAGATTTCACAGATCCACTGGCACCCATGTAGCGTCTTATTTTAAGCTTAACATTTAAAGATGGGAACTTTTCCCCCTTTGGTGTGCAGCAAAAAGATCCCAATTTATACATAAGCAGGGCAGCTAAGCCCATGCACCAAGGCCGTTTAGAGGCTCCTTTGGCCCACAGTGTCTTTTCCTCAGGGACCCTCCCAGAAGAGCCTCACCACCATGGCCACTTTTTATAACTGCATTTTCGCTCTCAGGTATCCACTAAGAGGTGTGTGGCACTGTCCTTTCCACACACATGGGGCCGAGGAGAGGCAGGGCTGCCTTGGCCCCAAAGTCTAGCCCTTGTCCTGTCCTTTCTCCTTTTTCCTACCCCTTCCCAGGCCCCTGAGTCCTACACCCTGGGCCACTATGAGGTCTCAGATGCTGTGAACTGGGTTTCTCCATAGGAGCAGTCTGGCTTTCTCCTTAGCGCTGACCTCTCTGGCACTACTGTCCTCCACATCACATCCAGAACTCTTTGTTTGTTTTTTTGGTACCAGGGATCAAACTCTGCACCTTGCGCTTGCGAGGCAGGCACCAGAACCACTGAGCTAAATCCCCAGCCCACATCCAGAACTCTCAAAACTCAGGGACCAAGATGTCCTGAATCAACCCTGGGTTCTGAGGACCAGGAGCACCTGGTCATTGAGTCTGGGGCACTTGGGCAGAGTCCACATCAGATTCTTCTTGGGATGTTAAAGCTTGGATTCGGGGCTCTGAACCCTCTCCCTTCAACACTACAGATGATTCCATTGGTGTAGAAACCCTCAGTATCAGAAGGTGCTGGCTGGTGAGGGTCAGTTCACCTCCAGGAGGTGAGGGGCATGTGTAGGTAGACCACAAAGGGTTCGTGTTATGTCAAGAGGTGTCTGTGCCAGGACCTCTCTGACAACTCCTAGTTCTTGTCCGAGTCTGCTTTTTCACACATCCTGATTCTATTCCCTTCAGTGTGACTAACACCAGCTATTTTGGCCTAATTCAACCCATACAAGAAGTAGTTGGTCCAGTGAAGCTTGAATCCATCAGTCAGGGAGAGACATTTATTTGACACAGATATTTTCTTTAGCCGGCTTGCATCCTTTAAATAGCAACACCCCTAAGACACTAAAGTGTTACTTCTCAGATCATTAGCCACATAAATCAGAAAATGGAGATAAAGTAGAAGAAAAAAGTTGGCAAATTGTTGTATACCAGGCTTATCAAAGAAGAATGTTTGAAAACTGAGTGAGTGAGGTCAGTGAAGGGGTAGGTACCGAGGTCTGGTAGCCAATGTGGAGTGGTCTTGCTCCTCCAATGCTGCTGGATGCTCTTGAGGATGACAGACCATCAACAGGTCCAGAGCACAGCAAAGAATGCCAAAAAGGAAGGCACAGGGAGCTGGGGAGCAGGTGACAAGGACCCTCATCTGGAGAGTAAGGGGGCTTCCTGGAAGAAGGGATAACTAAGCTGAAACCTGCAAGGTGAGGGAGGAGGAGCAAGCAGAGAGAGAGAGGAGATGAGGTAGGGTGAGAGGGACAGTAGTTTCTGCCATTTTCTTGGCAAGCAAGATAATTCTGTCTCCCATAGTCTTCCCCTGGTATAGATTTTACCACCGCTTGTCTTCACACAGTGTTTCCTCTCCAGATTTCCCACACTTTAAACAATTATTCTGGGTATTACTTGAGTACATTTTGTCTGGGAGGTGGCCAAGGGGATGGGGGCTGCTCAGATGCCATGGTACACAGAGTGTGATTGGTGAGTGGCCTTGTTCCCCTGTCATGAGCCTGTGTCCAGATGGGAGAGCCTGGGCTGCTTCCTTATTCTGTCCCCAGTGCAGGCTTCAGCACACACTGTGCCCTGGATGTGGCCCCAAGTGGGTGGAATGATGAGCATGGCTGCTTAGGAGCTGATGATGCTAATGAAGACAATGCAGAGTTTTGGCCCAAGAAGGACAGCAGAGTCACTCTTTCCCTGCGGCACTCCTGGGCCAGTTAGCAAAAGCTGCTGTGCTGTGATGTACCCAGCACCCACAGCGTTGCAGCGGTGTCTGTAATCACTCACCCTTCGGGCACTGTGGTTGGATGGTGTTGGCCTGCTCCAAACAAGGTTCAAGGGAAGCAGTTGTGCTCCTCGTGGCCCATCTGTGGGTCACCTGAGTCCACAGATCTGGCTGGCCTCTGCTCTTGCTTTCTTTCAGACTCCTTGGACAAGGAGACCAGTCAGGGATGTGTCCTTGTGGTAGTGTTAGACAGACAGGAGAGCTTCAGAGCTGCCTGAGGCCACTGAGGCCTGAGCTTGGTACTGACACACTGCCCCTTTCTCCCACACATCACTGGCCAAAGCCAGCAAGATGGCTCCCAGAGCCAGGAAATAACACTCCTCGAAGGAGGAGGCTGTGGCACAGGAAAAGATGTAGGGAGTGGGAAGAATCAACAGCACATCTCACCCCTACCCTGACTGAGGCCAGCACCCCTTGCAGCTAGCACTGTCAGGAAAGAAGTGAGGAGATGGGCAAAGTGGTCATCATCACAGCCCAGAATAGATCTGGTCCCTGGCCAAGGGGTATCTAATACTATTAATAATGAATTAGCAGTGTTCTCCCAGCTTGGTTGTGAGCCCTATCCTGTGCCATATGCTTTGAGGGAGATAAGCCCCAATTCTATTTTCAGAACCCACTGTCCTTAGAGAGATAAGACTCTGTTCAAAGGTGATGATCAACTCTATAATGCAGGTTGTGGGGTCCAGAGAAAGGGGAGTCAGCAAAGGCTGGGGAAAACCTAGATGAGGAGAGGAGCAACACCAATAGCAACACCCAGGAGCACATGCTGCATGCCAGGTTCTTCCGTGTCTTACTCCCTCTGCTGACTGCCCAAGACATGCCAAGATTGTGCCCCATTTAACAGATGAAGAAACAGAGGCATGAGCTCAGGTAACTCACCTATGGTCAACATTGGCACCAACACTGGACAATCAGAGCCTGAGTGTTAATCGCTAGGGTCCACGGCCAGACACCTGAGGAGAGGGGGACCTCAAAGATGCAGACAGATGTGCAGAGAGGCCAGCCACCGGGGGCTGGAGCTGCCAAGGGGACACCAGCCATGGTATGAACTATAAATGGGAGCAAAGATAGGATGTGCGATTTGGCCAAGGTCCTGCAGCAAGATCGGGTGGAGGCTGGGGAGAAATCCTGGCATTGGCTCCTGTTCCCTTGCCTTCCACTTTCCTTGGTACCGGCGGGTTCTGGGCGCTCTCCACCGTCTGCGTGGCCACGCCTGCTGCGCTTCCCTCTTGGAAGAGGTGCGATCCACTGGCGTTGGAGCCGGGTGGACTGGCTCCCTTTCTATCCATCTCTTTCTTCCTTTCCCCTGCCATCTTCTGGAAAGGGCAGCGGGAGGGAATGTGGGCAGGTTGCACCAGAGATATACATCTGAGAGCTGAAGGGAACATTTATTTTTAATGTAGACTTAAAAAGAAAAAAGGAAGTTATAAAATATCTGCTCTTGCTCCTGGGATTGTGCAGATGGTGCTGCATTTTGCCTAATAGGGAATGGGGCTGGCATCGCATCTGTTAGTCCCTGCCTGGCTGTAAGGACCTGGGGAGCAGCATCCCTGCTCCCCGGCCCCAGCCCCAATGACTCCCTGGGATCTGTTTGGCAACACAACTTGCTGTTCACTTCCTCCTAGCCTTCCCCTCTCCAAATTAGACTGCCTTCTGCTGATTTCCCAGACCTCCTCAGTCAGGACAGGCACTGCTCCTGTCTCACACACACACACACACACACACACACACACACACGCACACTGAAGTTCAGTTCTACCTCCTCCTTTGTCAGATAATGTGGGCATGCTGACCTGCCCTTCGCTGGCCCCTATTTGGATGTTAGGTTGATTAACGTTCTATGCAACTATATGTCTCATTAATCGATCTTGCCATTTTCCTGGGTATATAAAGGATCTTCTCACACACTTCCTTGTTTGGTCGTTGTGTTGGTTGTGGTTAGGGGTCATGATCCCTCTTCTCTGATATTACACATTGGGAGCAGCATGAGATGTGGGACAGAGACAATGCTCCATAAACAGGCTGAGCTGCTGACTGAACCCCTCTTCCTTTGTGCTCAGGGTGAACTGGAGAAGGACTGCCCTACAAATCAGAATTGGGTGACCAAGCCAGGGATCGGGACACCTGGCTCTTTCTCTAGTTTGCTATAAAGATGGGCAGATCACTGAATTTCTCCAAGTCTTAGTTTCCCCATTTGTAAAATATGGCAGGTAATCTCTATTTTGTATGATCCCTAGAGTTATGATGAGGTGGTGACATATGGAGAAATGCGTGGCAAAAATCAATCAATCTCTTTAAGAAACATGAGATTTGTTATATCAGTTAAGGTGCCCACATGGACACCAGGCCTATGTTAGGGCAGGAAGTGGGTGGGAGTTGTCCAACAAGGTGGAAAGCTCATGGTCACAGGCTTATGTGCAAAGCGTGTGTGGGCAAGTATGTTTGTGTGGGTACTGCCTGGTAGTGCAGTTTAGGGCTCTGGATTTTTCTGGAAAAGACTTGATAACATTTTGAAAAACTCAGTCCACAAGGTAAAGGAAGTGAAGGTGAAAATGGGACACAAAGGGAGGAGAAGGGAGGATGAAGCCAGGAGTGAGTTCCAGGGCCAGGAAATGCGCCATGTGGGGGGCTGTACCCTTGGCAGATGTGGCGGTGGAAAGTGGCCCAGGCTCCCGCATGGTCAGTGCAAAGAGAGCGGTAGGTCCAGGGTCTGCAAGATACATGGAAACCAGTTGGTCAGAAGTATAATTTCTGACCTTGAGATCAGAAAAAGTTTCTCCCAAGAGGATTCATGAAGAGGACCCTGTGATACAATGAGCAGAGTCCTTTGAGATATGTTATGTACATATGTGATCACTATGTATTGCAAACATGTGCTAATGAAAAAAATTTTGGTAAATATTTCACTAAAAAGTACCACAGGGGTGGGAGGAAATGAGCAGTGTCCTGGTGAATAGTTGTGGGGAAAATGCAAGGAGTTCCCTGGGGTTGTTTCTTACGATGTTCCTAGTGACCTGAGCACACTTCCCGGATGAGGTGAGGATTCCAGGTGAGAAAACAGTGCAGTCCAAAGCAGATTGTGCTATATAAGCTACAGATTTATAGGAGGGGATGAGTACTACACAGTGGATGGCAGGGATTGTCCCAGGCTTTCAGGGGTAGTCAAATACGCATATGCGTTTGCATACGCGTATACACACACACACACACACACACACACACCACCCCTCTCTAGGCTCAGCCTTTCTCTATTTGGGCCCTGAGTAGGAGGAGCGCCTGGGTCTCCCGGCACTCCTCAGCATGTAGGATCCCATCACAATGAGGCTGTTTCTGTTGACTTCACACAGAACCTGAGAACAGAATTTTAAACCAAGGTAAGACCTCCACGGTCAAGCCCTTCATTTGTAGGATAGAAAGCTAGAAACCCCAAAGGGAATTGTCTTCCATCAGAGACCACAAGGGTGGAGCTGAAGCTGAGCCCTAAGGTCCCCTGACTTTCAGTCCAATCCCCTGAGCTGCCACTGCAAAGAAACATTGAATAGAGGGCGGGGATGCAGCTCGCAGTGCCTTCCTGGCAAGCATGAGGCCCTGAGTTCAATTCCCTGTACCAAAAAAGAAAAGTGGAAAAAAAAAAACTGAATAGAAATCTTATTCTAGGAGAAAAATCTCACAAGAGAACTCCTCACTGGCGCTACAAAGTGGCTTTACATTATATAATTTTATTCAAACTGATATGGGCCAATAAATATAAATGTGTGTGTGTTCACTGTTTTAAAACATTTTAATGTTTAAAACATGATTTACTAATGCTACTGAGGATATCTAGAATTTGATTTACTGCATAGTATTGAAAGTTTATACTTATTCCTTACAGAAATTCTTGCCAAAGAGCCATTTTATCTATAGGAATAATAAATAAGTCAATATGTGGATGGCTGTGCACATTTTTCCCATATGCAGTGGTACTTGGTAGATGCTATTTTGCACACAAACACTTAAAAGGTAATCTTGAGGGATATCCATGGACCCTTGAAGTCTAAGGCATGGCCAGTGTCAAGATCACAGTTAATCTTGACCTAAACCAAAAAAGCAGTGTGTGAATCTATCTCTCAGGTGCTATTTGGGCTTTGGGAGTAATGGATCCACTCCTGTGTGTCCATACTCAGTCTTACATACGTATCTGTTCATTTCTGCATTCCTGCATTCATCCACTCAACAACCATTTATTAGACATCTATTTCCACTCAGTAGGTTAAATATGGTGTAAGTTTTCACTTCATTAAGATTCAGAGATAATAAAGTCCCCCAAATTCTATTTATAAAACACTTAAAGTGTTTGAAACAATTATTATTTAATCTCCACAAAAATCCTCTAGGATGGCTAGGGCACGAAGTTCAGGTCACCTGAGTGGACATGGAAGTGTTCCTTTGTTTGCTTGTTTGTTTTTATTGGCTCCTTTAAATTATGGAAAGAATGCATATCCACTGCTAATAAGAATAGAGAAATATCTAAGAAGAATGTGAGGAAGTAGCCTATGATGACCTCCAGAGAAATCCACAGTTAATAGTCAGGCCGTGCTACAAATTTCTTCATGCTTGGAGACATATATGTATATGTGTTTGTGTATATGGCTATATATGACTTCTTTGTATATAAACAGAATTATGCTATAGTATAATCCTGCAACTTGATTGTTTTCATTGTATACCATGTCACCATAGGCATGAGTTCGTACAGGTCCAGCTCACTCTTGTTCACAGATGTGTATTTCTTCTGTGCAAAAGTATGAGATGTTTCTTTTGCCATCTTCAGCCTAGTTCTTCTCTTGGTCTAGGTTGTGGGTCTTCTCCTGCCCAACCAGACTCTGGCATCCACTGTCTTCTGGCAGGTAAGGGTCTCCACAAGCAGAAGGCTCTTCAAGGAGGGATCTAGACAAGTGCCAGTTGGGAACTCCCTACCCTAGGTCTCCTGCTCTGTTCAGGACCCTGCTCCAGCCCAAACACTACTGGAGAAAAAAACCAAGACAGTGGCCTAGCTGAACAGGCTTCCAGCAGCCCAGCATGACTTCGCCATTATGTGTCACTCCAACCTTTGGATGGAGATTATGAAGGGACTGGGTGACCTGCCTGGGACATGATGGCAGCCCACTTTGTCCCTTAACTATATGTCTTATGGCCCATGATCTGAGGTCCACAGCCTCATTTTGACATCAGTTCACCCAACTCTGTAGGTGACGATTAAACCACTCCAATCCCAATGTAGTGAAGTGCATCACAGATGCCCTTCCTCTCTTCATGGGAAGAGTCCAGTTAGTTGTAGCTCCCTGAAAACAACTGAAGATGACTCTTTGTGTCTTTGTAGGGGAAGGGGATGGAAAGAAAATCTGTCTTTGGGGATAAAATGTTAGAGAAGCTTCCTTTTACAAAATTTCTAAGTGTCTCCATGCCTGGGCATTGACGGTGTACACACCTGGGAGTTTGGAAAAATGACTCCACCTTCTGTCCAACAAGTACTATATTGAGGATGATGTGGCAGAGGTACTGGGGCAGTGGATGTCACAGTTCCAAGAGAGGGACCCGACTCTGCATGGGGCTAGCTGCTGTAGTTTGGCAGGAAATGAGGGGTTTTCTGAGATTTGACACTTTCAGTGCTAATGGTGGCATAGCCCCGGGAAAACTGGGTCAGTTGGGCATGCTAACCAGTGGAGTGGAGCTGGAGACTGTCCTGTCTTTCTGGGTGTGTGTGGCCTGCCAGGGATGTGACCACAGCTTGTTTGACATCTTCTCTCCCTGCTGCCTTTCAGTGGCTGAACCAGAGCCACAATGCCTGTGTCAACTATGCAAACCGCAATGCTACCAAGGTGAGTGTTACTGCCCTCTGCCTGGGGGTGGGTTCAGACTGGGAGGAACCTAGTCTTCCCTACATTGTGACATTTCGCTATTTCTGGTCTTATCATTGGCCTCCTGTAGTACCTTATTTTTACTGCCAGCTCCTCTGCCAAGACAACAGACCCAGCTTACCTGGCTAGAGCCAACTGGAGCCTCCAGGCAGGGCCTGTAAAGGAGAGTGTCTGGGGAGTCATGCAAGGGATGAGTTCTTCTGGCTTCAGAATTCTCCTTGGGCAGCTCTTATACTCAGGTTGTGGATTCAGATGGTGTGAGTCTCCTGGAGAATGACCCTCCTACCGTGTCCTCCAAGTTTTCGTGGAAGCTGCCCAGCTCCTAGAGTGCTGACCACAAAGCTTAAGGGCTGCTCTTGAGGGATAGGGGTCTGAGAGGCCTGGGACCTTTTCCCTCAAGTCCCCTGCACCCTGGAACAAGCCCATTGTGGAGGTCAGGTCCCTCTTCTGTTGTCCAGGAAGAGCTGCTGGGTCGCTGCTTTGCTGCAATGCCACCTCTCTTCCTAGCCAATCTTTACTTCAATCCAAAGGCAAAGGGCAGAGAGAAGGAATCTAGATCCCTCTTGGGGGCCATCTGTTTGGGAAAGGGAGGATCTTAGCATATTCTAATGCTGGAGAAGAGGTGGGTGAGGTTAAAACCTGCCTGAGCAGCAGGAACTTCAGGGTCCTAAGACTCAGGATGCCTCCCCACTGCTGTACCCACACACTAAGGCTCTCTTACGGGCTTCATGTCTTTGCCTCTCAGCTGGGCTGGCTCCTGTTTACCTTAAACCAAATGTCTCCAAAATTGCAGTTGCAGTAAAAGACATGTTCCTTAGCTTTTTTTTTTTCTCTTTCTTTCTTAATTTTCGGTGTTGGATCTAGGGATCTATTTTTATATAGAAATACTGTCACCTATTGACAGGGAATCCCAGTAGCTGCCTGGGCTGAGGAGACCTGTGAGAGACAGCCAGTCATCAGCTTTGACACTACCATACCGCCTAGTCTGCTCTTGGTGCTAGATGCACACTAGCCTCCCTATTCTGGAGCCCACTGCCTAACCATAGAGGACCCATTCTGCTCTGTCTCTCCCTGCCTCCAGCTGTCAGAGTCTGCCTGTGACTGTTTGACTGTTGTAGATCAGGGCAGAAGGGGAATGGGCCCTTTGGCACCTCCTTGGACATTGCTGCCTTGTGTTCCCATATTTGGAACTGCTGGGGTGATTTGCAAGGGTGGAGTGTGGCGCGTCGGGTGCCCAGTGGGCCTGCAGTTCTGCATCTATCTTCCAGCCTTCCCCGGCATCCAAGTTCATCCAGGGTTACCTGGGAGCTGTCATCAGTGCCGTCTCCATTGCCGTGAGTAACTCCTTGCCCCACCCCTCAGTCCATAGGGCTTGGCCCCACTCAGCACTGTGGGTTGACCCGTGTCCCAGGCCAGGGCTGGAAAGGATGGAGAGATAAGGGTCTATGGGAGCTGTAGGGGCAAGTGTGCCCAGCAGGAAAAAGGCTGTAACAGCAAAAGAGCACTAACCCGTGCTCTAGGATTTGGAAGGAGATGGAACTACTACTCTTCCCCAGGCTCCAAGGTCAGCATGTTTGCCCTCAGTCTTCCTGGAGCTGCTGGTCCTCATGCCTAGGAATGCAGTCCACACGCTGTTGGCCCACAGGCGAACTCCCCTTTCCTTTTTGCCTGAGCTCCCAGGGCATTCCTCCTCTGTGGCCATACTCCTGTGGTTACATGATCAGCCCATCCTGAAGGTCTATAGGCTCCTGAAGACAAGGACATGAGGCTCACTTTGAGCCTTCATAGAACTTCGAGAATAGGGGAGTTTGTAGACTGACTGAGAAAATGTACATGAATGGTGGGTCCCTGTTCCCAAAGAGGGCAGAAAACAAGTGACATAGCTAGGGGCCTGGGCCAGAACCACAGTGGAACCTCAAACTCCTAAGACCTTGTCCAGCCTTGATCCGATCCCGTGCCTACATCTGCCACTCTACATCTCTGTTGGGGTGGACTCCTGTGGCCAACTCCAGACAACAAAATCTCTTTCCACAACTTTGTTGTTTCATTCATTATACAATGCATCCATATAATTGGTAAGAAAAAATTAGAAAATGCAAACCAAAATACAAAGATAATGAAAGAATTTATATATATTAATCTTTTGTTAAAACCCCCTTTCCTCCTCTTCCCTGTACCATTAGATAAATATCATAATGGTTCATGACTGTGTAATAATGCATTGTATCCTACACCACACTCAATTCTGTTGTTCTTCTAAAGTAAAGATTTTTGGGTTCCCTTGAAATGTCCTCATTTATTTCATTTCCACATAGACTATGTCACTTCCAAATGGCTGTTGGTGGTGCATCCCATCGAATGCCCAAGTTCTCTTTCCTTTCCTAAACTCTTACATCAGCATGGGACTTACTTTGTGGAGAATCAGACAAATTGGGGGTTCCTATTTTGGGGGCTTGCTGAGCCAAGGTCAAGGCTTCCACTGAGAGGCAGAAAGGGCTCCTTAAGATGAGAGGAGCTGATTCATGGTCTTCCCAGCTTACCAAATGCAAAACCCCCTTTCTTCCTTGGAGATGTACAGGTGAGGTGGGAAGGAGTAGGAAGAGGAAGAGGTCACAGCCAGAAAGAAGCTGAGTGACCATGAGGGCTTGAGGGAAGGGGATCTCTGTCCTGGTGGGGCACCCTTCCCCCACAAGCCTGGTGGCCTGGAAACCAGAGTGCAGCTTCTGCAGAGAGCTCTGGACTCCGTGTCCCTAGTCCTCATTATCCCACCCAAGGAACCGTAGCAACGCCATGTAGTCACTTTCTTGGCCACACCTGGCCCAGATTGGCGGGTGGTGCTTCTAGACTGGGCCCATCAGAATTACCATGGATGTGGGGTCTCCAGGGCTCCCAGCACTGGGGTCTCTCCAGCAGGGCCTGGGGGCCTCACTCTGGGCTGTGCCGCTGTAAGGAAGTCCTCCTCCCTCCTCCTTCCTCCATATCTAGCCACAGAGGCCCCTGGAGGAGGCTTTTCCTGGCCATTCCAGCCCATACTGCCCTTCTCTGGCCCAAATCCAAGAAACTTGTTCTTCCCACACTCTCAGTTGTGCCCCATGCCCTGTCCTCTTATTGTTCCACAGCCTGAGACGCATCCCCAGCTGGATTACAAGTTAACCAGGGACAGGCCCCAGGTGTCCTCCCCCCAAAGAGAAGAGCACAGAACACTGCTCCATAAATACTATTAATTAGGCTGCTGATTGATTGCTGGCCTCAGGAGGCCCCTCTCCTCTCCCATCCACAAGCCTTAGTGGTGGCAGTGGCAGGTCTCTCTGCCTGACGTCTTCACACAGTGAGGGGCTCACTGCGGCAGATGGAGCGGAGTTTCTGACTTGGAAAATCTGCAGCTTGCTTGCTTCTCTTTTGTGTATATAAATCACAAAACCTCCAAAGAAAGAAGCTTTATTTTATTTTCCTTTCCCTTGTTCTCTGGAACCCCAGGCCCTGCAGCCTCATTAACTGATCTCTACTTCAATTAGTGACAAATCCCCTCCCAGGGAGAGCCTGTTAGGAAGAGATGACCTGCAAACAAGTGTCACGGCCTCAGTGGTTGGCCTGGCTCTGGCATTAATTAAAACGAGTCCCTACAAGCAGGCGGCCTGGATGGGGCTGACAGGCTGAGAGCAGGTTCCAGGGACGGAGGTGACTGGGTGGAGGACAGGCCTCCTCTGTGGACCCGGAAGGGTCCTCGCTCCCTCCCAGAAGAGCTCCTGGCACTGGTCAGCACCCTGCCCCCCAGTCAGGCATCCCCCATTTGCAGGACCCCAGGACCACAAGGGCTAGGAGCCTCTCAGTGAACCTCCTAAATAGATTAGGCATTGTCTGATTGCTTGAGAAGAAAAAAGAAATTCCGTCCTAAGTTATTTTTGAAATCTAACAGTTTGTTGTATTTTAACAAAGGAAGCCTCTCTCCGTCCTCATTGTGTTTTTGTCCTGGAATTTGTATGGAACGCTTCTGTGCTCAGCCCTCACCAGCTCCGCCAGAGCGAGAGAGCGGGCGAGACCCTTGGCGCCCTGCAGGGTGTGCCATGCGCCCAGCACTCTTCGGGGGCTGGGGCCTCAGCTGATGTGACTATCAGGTTACCGAGTGGGGAAACTGAGAGTACTGTGTGGTGTGCTTGGAGTTATTCTGGTGAGGTTGATCCTGGGGCAGGGTGGGGCCGGAAGGTCACCTAAGTCAGAGTCAATGGGTTGACTTGTAGGATGGACAGAGATAGCCAGGGTACAGTGGGGGTGGGGGGTGGGAGACAGAACAGTGTGTGCAGTGGCCCAGGAAGAGAGAGACAGGTCCCAGGCACTTGTCAAAAAGCAGGTGTCTGCCATGTGGGGAGCAAGGGTAAGGAGATGATGGGGACAAAGTAGAGAAGTAGCAGGGGCCAGTCATGAAGTGCTGTAAATGCCTTGCCAATGAGGTCACAGGTCATACCAGGAAGCCCCGCCTGGTTCAGGGATTGGGCATGGCAGGGTCCTGTGTAAGGGTGGACCCGGGGCAGGGGAGGAAGACTCAGGGCTGAAGTCCTACATGAGCAGTCAGGCGCTGGTTGGTGGGACCGGATGACAAAAGATGCTTCATTCCTTGAACCCTTCCCCTTCAGCTAGGTCTCAGCTGGCTGAAGTCTCCCCTGCTGGGCAGTGCTGACATCCTTTTCCAAAGGTTCTGGAGCTGAGCGGGCCTTTTCTATATAGGGTGCAGTGGATATCTGTTAGCCTTTTCCACCAGACACTGGAGGATGGGGAGGGGCCCAAGGGATCCTGGGGTGAATGCTACACCTTTCTGTTCTCATTGCTGCCTGGTGATTCCATGGCAACTGACCATGTCCCCTCAGTGGTCAGACTGGCAAATAATCATAGTAATAGTACCAATGGCTAACACTTAAGGAATGGCTACACTGTGCCAGGCACTATTTAGGTATTTGTCCCCATTTTTCAGATGAGGAAACTGAGGCACAGTGTGAAGTCAGTGACGGAGCCTACCAGGCTTACTCACAAACTCTTGTTGACACAAAAACTCCTTTTCTTTTCTTTCTTTTTTTTTTTTTTTTTGGTACCGGAGATCGAACTCTGGCCCTTGCGCTTGCAAGGCAGGCGGTGAAACCACTGAGCTAAATCTCTGGCCCAAAAACTCCTTTTCTCCATGCTACCCCTGTGGCATGAGAGGCAAGAAAAGCCAAGCAGTGTTTTGTCTTCCATGCAGGAGGAACCAGCACCATGCCCTTGATAGGCAGATCCTTCCCAGGTACCCTGAGAGCAGTGGAGGAAAGTTTCTGAGAGGCTTCTCAGCCCCTCTCCACCTTCAGACCTCGGGCCTCTGTTTTTCTGGCCAAAGTAAGTCAGGAACATATCTCTGTCCCTGCTCCAGAGTATGCCCTGCCTCCTGAAAGACAGGCTAGCTCTGTGGCAGAGTGGACCCCAGGCCCTTCGGTTCTTCTCGGGGTCTGGAGGGAAGGGGGGATTCAGCACCTGTGAATTCTGGACCAGACTTGTCTCACCACTTTTGGTATGAGTGGCTGGTGGGTTGGAGGGGCCATCACATGGACCCCGCGGCAGAATCTGAAGTGTTTCAGAAGCCTACAGATGGTGATGTTGGCAGTGGCGAGTCAGGCATGAAGCATGGCTCTGCATCTATTCTGGGAAGGACAAGTTGCTGTCCCCCTCTTACCTGGAAGGGTCTGATGTAATTGTTTTCCCCTACACTGGTCCCCGTGGGGCTTGGTTCAGGGGTTGGGATTGGTTACTAGCAAACAAGCCACAGAGCTTCAGCTAGAGCGACTGGTGCTTTAGCCTGTGCATCACTCTGCCTCAGCCACCTTGGCCACTTTGCTCTTGAGCCCATTGCCAAGCAGCAAGCTGGCTGGGCCTGAAGGACTATTGACCTCCATGGAGGGTCATGGGGCCACTTGATAACCAAATTTAGTCTACAGACTGCGCCCTCTGGTGGGTATTTTTGGTACTTCAGCGATTCCTTGACCAGCCCCAGCCTTTGGCCTCCAGGACTCAGAAACCCCTGACCCTTCCGAGCACTGTTATACACCACCCAAGAGTGGATCTAAATTCTGACCTCATGGCATCCTTCCTGTCACATATTTTCTCCTCACAGGCAAGTCTCCTTTGTGCTTCTTGTTTCTTTTCCTGACTCAGAGATCACTTGATTCATTCTAGAAGCATTTTTAAGCCCTTACTCATTTCACTCAAATTCAATGAGCAGCAAGAGACATAGGCCCTATGCCCTAGTACTTAAGGTTTATTGGGAGACATGGATCTTCACTAAAGAGTCCACAGGTAAAAATATTTCTGTGCTTCTAAGATTTTACCTCAGATACACGTATTATTTTGATTCAGAAATGCGTAAGAAGGTAAACAAATGTGTATTAAGAGACTGTAATAGGTACATGCAAGAAAAACTTCCAGACTCATCAAGAGACTGTCAAGGGGGCTCTGAGCTAAGACGAGGCCTGACATTTAGGCTGAAAGTAAGGAGGGTACAGAGAGACAGTGCTCAAAGTCCTGAGGTAAGGGTGGGGGTAGGAATTCACTCATCAAAGGAATGGAGAGGCATCCAGGTGCCTGGAGCCCTGGAAACAGCAAGGTTGAGTGCTCACACTGGATTGTGTGGCTTCCAAGTCTGTGAGATGCCACTGAAGGCCGTTAAGCAAGTCTGTGTGTTCAGGTTACTTTGGCTTCTGAGGAGAGTAGACCAATATTTTGGGCTCTGGCAGGAGGGGCAGGATTAGAAGAGGGAGCCTGGTTAGGAGGTGGACAGTCACGTGGGATGGGGTGGTGAGTGCTAAGTAGGAACAGAGAAAGAAGAGCTACATCCAAGATGTCCAGGAGCTAGAACAAATAGCCATGGAGTAGATGTAGGTCCAGAGTGGCTCTGGTCCAGGAAAACCCCAAGGTTTCTAGCAGGAGGAGCTGACCTGGTAGTGGGTGAGATGGACAGGGTATTGGTGAGGCAGAGCTTGACACCCTCCAATTGGGTAGCATGCTGATGCTTGCAGAAACAGAGGCTCCCCCAGGCAGTGGCATGTGTGGCTGGAGAGGAGGACACAGCTGGGTAAGACAGGAATGCAGCCATCACTCCAGCCCCACCCAGTGCCTCCTCCTTGTAGAAACAATGCTGTTCTTGACCTAGAAAGATGTTGATATTCAAGGATACAGCTCTGGCTACAGAGCTCATGACACTGAAGGTTTTGTGTCATGGAACTCCCACCCCCACCTGCCATTCTTGGAGCTGGTGGGCTCTTTTCTCACCTTGTGGGAAACTGCTCTTGCTAAGCAAGCAGCCAGTCTTAAGTGGCATGCAAACATTAAGCATCATTCCTTGAGAAGGGCAATTGGAAAGTAAATAGTACATTGATTAAGAGTGAGGCTTTGGAACCAGCAAGAATGGGGTGAGATTCAGCAAGGCACATGCATGTATCTGAGGACAGGCCAACATGCCCGACTGAGTTCAGGGCAGGGGCCAGGGATCAGCAAAGTGGGAGGTGACTGGAGCTGGGAGTCCACTGGGAGACAGAGCAGCCACCCTGCTCACCACCCAGCAGTAGGCCTAGGGGCAGGGATGACACGTACCCAGAGGAGGCAAGTGACTGTTACTCTCCTCCTGCCTGAGGCCTCACCCGAGGTCTTACTGCTCCAGCACTTTGGACAGTCACAGCCTGGGAAGGAGCCCAGGGTGGGCTGCAGACCAGGTGCTGGATGCCCATCTGTTCTGGTTCCTCAGGGCCTCTTGGCCTGGAACATTTGGTAAAGACCATTAAAATTAAAAAGCCAAGTGGCTGGGGCTCAGAATGCCAGCTCGTTTTCCCTGGCATGGTGGGTCCTGTTTAAGGGAACCAGCTGGCATTAATGGCACACAACTCATCATGAACAGCAGCTAGCGATCAGAAAAATCAGAGCTAATAATCAAGTTCGGGAAAGATAATGAGATATGGAACAATCACTGCTGAGGGTCCCATGGGGTCTGTTTTAGCAGCCTCCAAATAAGCTACAAAATAGAAATTAACCAAACAGGGGCTCCATTTGGGCAGAGGGGGAAAACAAACAAGGTACAGATTTGCACAAAAATTCCTTGTGTGGCCAAGCACAAGCCTAGAACCCATGGGACATTAGCTACAGCCTGAAGGAAGCCTGGGACCTTCTCTGAGTGTTCCTGTCTGACTCTGACCAGCAGGCCAGTGGGGCTTCTAGGAGGAGGAGGAAGAGGGAGGAATGCTTTCTGACAGCTTCAGGGCAGGGGAGGCCAGAGGAGCCCTGTGACCAAGACCTTATTTTCTCTCTTCTTCCTTCCCTCTTATGCTAGACTTCCACTTAGGGTAGAGAAAAGAAGAGTAGCTACCGCTGGACTATGGCAGTCCTTGCCAGTGGGAAAAATGGCCAGCCAGGAAGGGGACAGCTTTGGGGAAACAGGGGCAATACTGTATGTTACAAGCAGTGGCCTCTATTCCTCCTTAGCCCTGCCTACCCTTAAGAAGCTATCGTGGGGAAGCTTCCAGAAAGCTCCAAGTCTCCTTGCTGGCTTCCGGGATGGCTCCTTCTCTCCCCTCCCCCAGACTTCCTCATCTTTCCAAGGGAGTGTGTGGGGCTTTGAACACAAGCCTCTGACTTCTAGCTGGTGGGCGTGGGGTGGCTTAAAGACTATATCTTCTGTTTTCCATTTTTCTGGATCCCTGCCTCAGGCAGGCCTTTGCCAGGGGGTCTCTTGCTATGCAAGCAGCCAGTCTTAAGTGGCATACAGACATCACAGAATCATTCCTTGAGAAAGAGGACAATTGGAAAGTAAGTAATGAACAGTTGGGATTGAAGCTTTGAAACTAGCAGATCTGGGTTCAAATCCTAGCTTTAACTGCCTCAGCATAGGTGTCTATCCTCCGTGAACTTATTTAACCTCTCTAAACCTGTCTTGAATCTGCGAAAGGGGGCAGCATTAAGACACTGCCTGTGGATATGTGCTGAGCAGTGCAGAGGTCTCCCAGACCCCAGCTTCCTCCCGGCTGTCAGCATTAGTGCTAGACCGTGTGTCTTCTGGCGCCCTACATGGTTTCCCTCTCTGCACTTTTTTTTTGGATGTCAGGGGGATTATTTCTGAGTATCTCTGAGCTGGGGAGACCTGGACATGGTGAGCTCCATCTGTGTGGCCGAGCAGCAAGGCCAGGGTACCTGGCAGTGCCCCCACGCCTTTCCCCACTATACCAGTGAAGTGAGACCAAGCTGCTGCATGTCCCCAGCAGTAAGGACAAGGATTGGACTCTGAACATCAGCATGAGGCTTAGAATGGAGGCCGAACTTCTGAAGCCAAGCAGAGAATTGTTAATGACTTACTTGCCTAAGGTCCCACTGCTAATAAGTGGCACTGGTGTAGAACCCAGACGGGGACCCAAGAGAACAGGTGTAACCTGAGTTGGGGGGCAAGTCCAGACATAGGGACCTGCACAGGCAAAGGCCCCAAGACCAAAGTATCTGGTGGACACAATGTGGCCTTGCAGGGCTGCATGTAGGTTCTGGGAGTGGAGAGTGGGGTGTGGACAGGGTTGCACCTCTTGTGTAGGCTCTGGGACGAAATTGCAGAGGGAAGACGACCCCTCATTGCTCTTCCTCTGGTCCTACCCCTTTCCTCCCACAAGCCACTGCAGCACCATATGCTTTTTCTTTTCTTCTTCTTTTTTTTTTTCTCCTTTCCAAGGTGGGCCTTAATGTCCTGGTTCAGAAAGCCAACAAGTTCACCCCAGCCACCCGCCTTCTCGTCCAGAGATTTGTGCCATTCCCTGCTGTAGGTAAGACTCGCATGGTGCGCAGACATCCTTTCGCTATCCGTGGGTGGGGGGCTGCAGTTGGATGGACAGCTGTCCACACTGGGGATCCCCCAATGCCTGTGGGCTCCAGCTGGGGAACTGAAACAAAATGTGTGGAGAGAGAAGAAGGGATGACAGGGGCCCACTGATCAGCTCCATGCTGGGGATTTGGTTTTTAGCACAAGGATTCTTCACCTGGGGGTCCCTAGACCGCCAAGGGTCAGTAAGTAGCATGCAGTGGATCTTCTGAACTTGGGAAAAGTTATACTAACTTCTACCTAAAATTTAACATTTCCTTCTGCCATAAGTGTACCCAGCAAACCACAGTAAGAAGCAGGACCTCTGGTTTTGTCACCAAGAGAAATCACAGATACTTTCATATCATGTCACAGTTGCTACTCAGAGACCTTAAAATATCACTTATGCTCAACACTAATCTAAAATTATCATATTTAATACATTGACTGCTAGATCATATTTTTAATTTGTTACTTAAGAGCACATCTCTTAATCACAATTTAAAAATTTCTGATAACTTGTTTCAATACAATCCTTTTGTAGTCCTGTGAATTTTGTTTTATGCATTTAGAAAAATTATTCTGAGAGAGGTGCGTAGGCCTCACCCGACTGTCAGAGGGTTCCTGGCACAGAAGAAAGTTTGAGGTTCTGCTGGGCCCTGGGGTTGCTGTAAAGCCCAGCCTGATTTTAGAAAGCCTACACCCCCCCCCCCCAAAAAAGAAAAAGAAAGCCTACACCCTAGTGGAAAGTTTTCCAAAAAGAAATACACATATCCTGAGTTCGATCCCCAGTACCAAAAAAAAAAAGGAAATAGACAATGTCAAAAGCAGTACAAAGCAGTGCACAGTTAGTCATCAGAAGAGAAGCATAGGCAAATGCTTCAACCCTAACCAGAGTTCCTTCCAGCTGGTGCCCGAGGACAAGAGGGACTGGGCCCAGCACAGGGCCTGAGAACCCCCAACCTCCCTGATGCCAAGGCTCAATGTGATGAGCCCAGAGTCAGACCCAGAGTCACCGCCTTGACTCCAGTTGTCACTTGAGGGCTCAGCTCCCCATCTGTAAAATGCAGACACCAGTACCCACCTCCTACAGACAAGAGCCCTGGAAGGAGCAAGTGAGGCCATAGACCAGGTTCCACTGATTGGCAAGTGCTTTGGAGCACCCAAGAGCCCGTGAGAAGGTAGGAGGTCTTTCCTGGGCAGCCCCACCTCCTCCATGGCCCAGAGGCTCATAAACTAGAACTAACCACCCAGCTGAGCCTCAGCCGACCCAGATAATTGCTATAGCAACTCCACACTTTTAATGAACTCTCAGCTATTTCTGTCATGGGCCACTAATGGAATAACTCTTTAGATCTGACTTTGTTACAGGGCCTAATTGAGCAAACGTGGCTATCCAACTGGTGTTTGTGGCCTTTGGGGCTGGAGGGTCAGAAGCAGCTTGAGGAAGGGCAGCTCTTAGCTGCCCTGGACTGGATCTAGGACTTGGCATAGATGTAATCTCTCCTTGCACCAAGCTTCAGATAACAACTTTGCCACGGGCCCATTCCAGGCCTGCTCTGCCACCATCTTGCTATGTGACCTTGAGGTGGTCTTAATCTGTCTGGGATTCCCTCAAAAGGAAAAGCCCTTCCTGTGGTCTGAGCCTTGTTGGATTGCCTCTCTTGGGCTCTATTCAGATTCCTCTCTCATCTCAGCCCTCTTTCTCACAAGTCCAGCCACTGTTGGGCATCTTGAGATGTCCCCATCCCAAGCCAGTTTGCAATCCTGGTGGTCCTGGCTCACCAGAATCTGATGAGAAGTACATCCTTTCTACAACCCAGGCCCACCTGCAATTAGGCATTTGCCAACTCCCCTTGCCAGTGCGGCCCCAGTGCTTTGTGAGACAAAAAGTCATGCCACTCCCCCACCAGGCTCAAAAGTGTCCTGGTCCTCTCAAGCCATCGTCCAGCCCCTGCACTTGGTCCTCCTGCACCTTATCCTCCTTGCCCTGGCCAAGACTGAGCATCTCTGAGATGTGCTACAGCTGCAGGGGGACTCAATGAGCTATGTGTGCATGTGGGAAGTAGGCGGAGGCAAATAGAGATGAGCATGTGAAGCCCTGTTGTTGGTTGTTGGGAGAGAGAGTGGGAGAGAGAGAAAAAGACCATAGTAAAAGGGGACACTTGAGCTGATAGGGGTCCTAAAGAGGCCTGTGTGCCCTGTGCTCAGGCCATATCCACACCCACTCTCTCTCTTCTTTTTTTTTTTTGAGACAGGGTCTCATTATGTAGTTTAGGCCAATCTTGAACTCACTTTGTAGCCCAGTCAGGCCTTGAACTGGCAGTGATCCTCCTGCCTCAGCCTCCAGAGTGCTGGGACAACAGCTGTGCACCACCATGCCTGGCTCACACCCACTCTCTTGAGCAGGCTGCAAACAAGGACTCAGGAATCCATTGCTTCTTCCCATGGCTCTGCCAGCCCCTACCCAGCCTGCAGCCTGGGAGGTGGGAAGAGATGTCTCCTCTCTGAGCTCCGTGCTGTTGACAGAGAGGCCTGAAACACTTAGGAACAGGATGCCTGGTCCCTTTATTTGCTGCTGGGACCTCCTCCACAGGCCCCGAAGACCTCCCCTGGGTTTGCAGAGGCCAGGACTCCCAGGGTCTACCCAGCTCCCCTCCCCTCACTGGTCCTCACTGTGTGCTGTGAGGCCCCAGAGGCAGTGTGTGGCATCCTCATTTTATAGGAAAATAAGCAAATTGAGACTTGTTGAAAGGTTTTTTTATTAAGTTTATTGGTACATTTTAGGTATACAATACAGTTACATTCATCATTGGGATTTTGTATCTTTACATGATGCATCTTGGTTCTTATTTTTCCCCCATTCCCCTGCCCTCCCTTCACCCCCTCCACCCTTCCCTATTTACAAAGACTTTGTTTCCATTTTTTCCTTTTCTCATGTTTTTTTCCTTTCCCTTCTTTCCTTTCCCCTACTCCTCCCACTTCCCTTGCTCCTTTAGACCTTTTCTTCCTATTTCAATTATTAATTATACATTTCAATCCTTATTTACACTTTTAGTTTTTCACACTAGAGAAACTATTCGGTATTTACACATGTGTGTCCTGTTTATTTCACTGAAGACTATCGCCTCAATGTGCATCCATTTAGCTATAAATGTCTCTAGTTTCTCGTTCTTTATCGCTGAGTAGTGCTCCATTTTATAAAAAAAAAAACATCTTCTTTATCCAGTCTTCTTTATCCATGGGCAATTGGGCTGTTTCCAAGTTTTAGCTATTACAAACTGTGCCACTATAAACATGGGTGAGCATATATCGCTGTGGTATGATGCTTTTAATTCTTTTGGGAAGATACCCAGCAGGGGAATAGCTGGGTCAAATGGAGCCTCTAGTCCTAGTTCTTTGAGGTATCTCCGTACTGATTTCCACAGTGGTTGCACCAGTCTGCATTCCCACCAACAGTGGAGAAGAGTTCCTTTCTCTCCACACCCCCGCCAGCATTTGTTATTGGTTGATTTCTTCATAGCAGCCCTTCTTTCTGGGAAGAGGTGGAATCTCAGTGTTGTTTTCATCTGCATCTCTCGAATGACCAGTGATGTTGAACATTTTTTCATATGTTTATTTGCTGCTTTTACTTTGAGAAATGTCTGTTCATTTCAGATGCCCATTTTTGGATTGGGTCTTTATATTTGGCAGGTATTTTTTTTGAGTTCTTTATATATTCTAGATAGTAGACCTTTGTCCGAGGAACAGCTGGTAAAATTTTTTTCCCACATTGTAGGTTGTCTCTTAGCTCTGTTGGTGGTTTCTATTGCAGTGCAGAAGCTTTTTAGTAAGATGAGAGCCCAGTTGTTGATTCTTTGTGCTAGTTCCCATGCTACTGAGGATTTGTTCATAAAGTCTTTTCCTATGACAAGGTCTTCAAGAGTTCTACCTAACTTATCTTCCAGCAGAGACTTGCTGAAAGTTATATTGAGCTGGTCCAAGCCCAGGCTCTCAGGCTCAGCCCAGGGACATTCAAGCCTATGTGGATAACCCCTCTGGGGCTGAGAAACTGAGGATGTGTCCAGAGGTGGCCGAGGCTACTCAGTGTCCTGCCAGGAGCATTCTACCTCCAAATTTGCCCCTGACTTGTAGAGCAGGAATTATGTGAGTATGTGTGTGTGTGTGTGTGTGTGTGTGACTGATGCCTGTGCATGTGTATGCTGAGTGTGTGGGCAGCCCCTGTGGCCACCTCTCTCCCTCAAGGTGGTTTTAGAGCAGTGCTGTGCTCCTGGTCTAGAACAGCAGTCATGTGGGAAATCTCAGTTTCTATTTATACGTGGAGATGTTAGGAAAGACGGTGAGCCCGGAGCATGTGTGCTGGCATCGGAATCGATTGGGGACTGGTAATTAATTTGTTTAGACCTTAATTAATTCTCCAGTTCTTTCTTATTTGTGGACTGTCACGCTTAATTGTGTTCAGGAGCTCGAGCTCAGAGCAGGCCCTCCATTAATTGACGTGTGGTTGCTGCGAGGTGGAAGTTAATGGTTTGGGAAGCTGGGCAAACAGTGTAATTAAAGGTCAATAGAGGAGACATTGGAAAAATGCACACCCCCAGGTCCGGCTGCCAGTCTCCCTGAGCAGACTTCATTTTAGAAGAGGCAGTCCTCACAGACAGCCTTTCTGAGAGGCCATGGGAAAAGGTGGGTGGGTGTCACCAGCAGGAAGAGCACTTGGTGGGGGTCCCAGGAGGGGCACTGGCCAGAAGAATAGATACACTTGTTGTCAGGATGGCAAGTGCTTTGGAGTGGTGAAGGCCCTGGGGGTGACCTCTAAAGCTAGGGCCACAGGCTCTGTATCTATGTGTGAAGGTCACCGAAGGCTGCCTGGCTCTGTCCCCAAGGGGAAGCGAACAGCAGTGAGAGCCATGTGCTAATACAGACCCCATCCTGATGGTGAGCTTCTGGTGGGGGAAGCCTGAGCCTCAGCCTGAGCCTCAGCCTGAGCCTGAGCCTCAGCCTGCTGGCTCCTTCCACAGAAGAATAACCTTCCCTGTGGATGGGAAATGCCAGGCTCAGCACTGATTTGCTCAGCACTGAAATGGCTTCTTCTGGTGTTACCTCCAGTAGTCTCTTCTGTTAAATGTCAAAACATTTTGTTGCCATGAAGAAAACCTCTGTGCTTACCAGTGAGCCAGTGCTCAGGGCATCTGGGCAGCCTCTGGAAGAGGGTCTCCCTTTTGTTCATACCCAACATGCCCTACTCCTGCTCCCTTGTGCCCCTTTACCCCCAGGCCACATGGATTTTGGTGTCATTCATTCCCTCTTCATGCCACTGCTTCTCTGTGCTCAGACTACTCTGCTAGTCCAGGAGGTGGTCATTGCTTGCTGCCTGAGCCATGAGGGACCACCCCGGGTCCAAGCACAACTCTCAGGCCTACTGCTCTTCCATCTGTTGTCCCCTCTGAGTAGGAGACAGTAGAGTGCACCTGTGGCAGTTGTGTCCTCAGCCCTGTAACATGCATTCCCTCCATCAAGGTCAGAAGCACTTCATGTGCCATTCTGGGCCCCTGAGGCTACACTGAAGGCCACGTCCCTTCCTCGAGCTGCCCTGCACTTGCCCCTGCCTATATCCCTTGCAGCTGTGGTGAATCTTGCCCTTCTCCTCTCCTGCCTCTTTGTGGGCCTAGGCCTTTGCACCTGGTTCTGCTAGACTGGATACCCGGGCTTTCCCATCCTTGGCTGCCAGGCCTATGTAACTTGGCTCAGACACCATCTCTTCCAGGAAGCCCTGCTTGGGAGTCCCAGCTAGAGTTAGACTCCAGCACCTCGAGTGTGTGTGCCTGTTTCATCAGGGCTGCCTGGTTTATCTCCAAGTTTGCATCCTTCATCAGACTTAGAGTACCCCAAGAAAGATGCTGGATCTCATGAATTACCCCTCCCTAAGTACTCTCAGAGCCCAGTGTACAGTCAGTGCTAAATGTGGGTTTGTTAAATGATCAAACAAGACCTTTGGCACCAAACTTTGAGATTGGTCACTTTCAGTGAAACCACCTGATGACGTTGGTGACTAGATTCTGTGACTCTCCTGACATACATAGTATGATCAGAAATTATGGTGAGTGTTTAGAAACATTGTAGAAAACATTTATTACAGTAAAAGACACATCGCCATTAATAGCCCTTAAAATACTTCCCCTCACTTTAAGCCCACTTATCCCATCATTCTTGCCACTTTTTGAGGCAGTTCTGGAAGTCCTCTTTCTTAAGTGTCTTTAGTTGTGCTATTGTGGCTACCTTGCTGTCCTGCATTGGTTCAAAATGTTTACCTTTCATGATCATCTTTATTTTGAGGAGGAGCCAGTGAATAAGGCTACAGATACAGTGAATAAGGTAGGTGAGGGTACACTGTAATGATTTTATGAGCTTGGCTTTTCACTGGACAACACTTGCAGCAGCAGTCACCATATTTTTGATCAACACCTTCTAAAGACACTCGTGAAAGAAAACTTCCAGAATTTCCTCAGCAAGTGGTGATAATGATAGGATAAGTGTATTTGAAGTGACGGAGAATTTTGAGGGGGATTAATGGCAATGTGTATTTTTAAAATTTAAACATTCACCATATACTTCTATCATACTTTATTGTATTGTTTTTTTCATTTTCAAATTGCTTTTGAGTGTACTGATGTTTGTATAAGTTTTCATCATCATCCTTATCCACTATTTCAGTCGATAGGCCTGGGGTGGATGAGTGCTCAATAAATATTAGTCCTCCTTCAGCTCCACGTTCCCCAACCAGAGTGGCCAAAACCAGGGATGACACATTTCTGACATCAGGGAGCTTGTGGTTTGGAGGGAAGGGGTAGTGAAATGCTCAAAATGGCACAAGAAGGGGCCGGGGATTTAGCTGAGTGGTTCTACTGCCTGCCTCACAAGTGCAAGGACCCAAGTTCGACCCTTGGTACCAAAAAAAAAAAAAAAAGGCACAAAAAGCAAAAGTCTCAGTGATGAGTGCTGTAAATTTTCATAGAGGATGAAATTTGTTAGACTTTACTTCTAAATCAACTTCCAACATTCCTAGATTTCTGTGGGGAAGGAGAAAGACAGAGAGAGAGGCAGAGACAGAGACAGAGTCATTAGACTGCCAGATCTTTAAACTTTGCCCTTGAAGAAATATGTGACCATAGGGGCATGGATTTTGAGGAGCCATGGAACAGCTCTGTTGTCAGAGGACCCTGGAAGGACAGTTGGACTTGACTGGGTGTGCCCAAACTGGTGGCAAGCTCAGAACTGCCATGAGTCCCAGTGTGCTTCAGGCCCCAAGAGGACCCAAGCAGTGGGTCTGAACCAGCCAGAAGGACGTCTGTAGTGGTGTGGCCTAGGGCCCTGTCTTCAGTTTCATTGCCTTCAGTTATTTCATGACTGGCTTGCATGGAGGAAGCCTGTAGCTCCCATTCAAGGAATAGGGATACCAGCCATACTGTGAATTCCTGCAGAATACAGAATCTAAAAAGATCTGTAGGGGCGGAGATGTAGCTCAGTGGTTCCATGCCTGCCTGGCAAGCACAAGGTCCTGAGTTTGATCCCCAGTACCAAAAAAAAAAGATCAGTAGAGGTGGGCTGAAGAAATCTCACAGAGTTTGATAGGAGTGCTCTTCAGAAAATGTAGCTGCACAAATGTTAGGGTGCCAAGACTTGACTTGCCTGAAGTACTCAGGATGAAGATCTGGGGACCCAGGAGATTTCATGTGGCAGGTGGCTCTGATGAGGTTCACTCAGATTTCCAGGGCGTTATAAAGTACAATGACCAGAATGCAAGAGTTGTGTTCAGAGTAGCTCAGAAAAGTGGGAGCCCAGCAAGGGTGGCAGGATCTTCTGAAAAATGACAGTCTGTTATTGCCATTAATTGCCTGACCCTTTTCAGGAAAGTGTTCAGTTAGCAGATTGGCCTAAAAAGCTGTGAGTGGTACTCACACATGACCAAGTCACCTGCTTATGGGCAGCTTGCCCAGGACCTGACATACGGTAGGTGCTTAGTAAATATTGAGTGAATGGCTTTCTAATTCAGAGATATTACAGTTCCTAAAATCCAGAGGGCAGAGAAACCCAGGGCCAGAGAAGGTGGAACAATGTGAGACAGCAGGGAGGGAGGTTAATGGATGCAGGAGGGACAGGGGACCTCCAGGGGGAAAGCAGGGGAGGATTTGGGGCCTTGAGTACAAGCTTTGGGTATAAGCTTTATCTTAGGGCTAGTGAAGAACCATTGCAGTCTTGAGCTGGGGAACAGTTATGATTAGAGGGAGCTTTTCAGACAACAAATGTTAGCAGGAATCTTACATTAAGAGATTCCAAACTTCAGAGTCAGCCTACACCTATATTTACAGGCTGATTTTTAGTCCAGAAATTCCCAGGCCTGAATTGATGTCACTTCAATATGGGTTGTGAAAGTCTCCCCAGATTTTCAAGCTACAGTATTTAAAAGAAAATCTGTGCCATTTAGCACTGCCACTCAGAGTAACAGAGAATATTGTATAATGAAGCAAATATTAGGGCACACATCCTCCTTCGATAATAAGCACCTCTTCCAAGGCAGAGTTTTAAATTTTAAAATATTTTAAATTTCTTTTATTGAAATTGGGTTTTGCTAAATTCCCCAGGCTGGCCTTGAACTAGTGGCCTTTTTGCCTCAGCCTCCAGAGTGACTGGGATTACAGGCATGCATCACCATGCCCGCTAAGATTCACATTTTATTACTCACCCTTATACCCAATTTGAACTGTTTAGTATGTGCGCATGACCTGCAAAATAGTGAAAGGGAAGAAGGCCAAGAAGTAGAGCAGAGAGGAGGGGATGTCTGCCCTTCCTTGCAGATGAGGAAATGGAGTCTGCATGCACTTTTTTAGGGTCAGTATAGAGCTAAAGATGGAAACTCAAGTCTTCTAGTTGCTATTGGGTCATTTGGTTTGTTTGTTTCATGAAATGGCTCTGTCTTTGTCACTTTTCTCGTTGCTAAGACCCAACACCAGATGCCCACAGTTTAAAGGAGGAAAGGTTTATTTTGGCTCAGTTTGAAGAGTTTTTAGTCTATAGTTGGCTGGCTCCAAGGCAGAATGGCATGGATAGAGGAAACTGCTCACCTCATGGCATTCAGGAAGCAGAGAGTCACGTGAGCATTGGGGAAGGGAGATAGAACCCTCTGGGTCACACCCATAGTGACCTGCCTCCTGTCCAGGCCCCACCTCCTAACAGCAAGTCAGCTGTAATGCCATTATAATCCAATTCCCTTCCAAATGTCCCACCTGTGAGCCCATGAGGCTTTAGGGAGGCAGCTAGATAGGAACCATATCAGGTTCTCTTCTTGCTGAGAATATATAATTGTTATATACAGTCAATAGTCCTACTCTCTCCAGAAATAGGTTCAGTATATTCCTCCAAATTCAAGGAAACATCTAAAATCTCTGCTTACTTCTTGTATCCATAGAAATATAATTGAATACAATGGGATCAAATATGTGCACTATTCTAAAGCTGCTTTTTACCCTCACAATACATTTTGGATGTCTTTCCCTTGCTGTCATAAAATTTTAATATATCCTTTTTTTTCCCCTTCATACTGGGAATTAAACCCAGTACCTGATTTATGGTAGGCAAATGCTCTATAACTAAATTACATTCACAACTCTTTTCTTCTTTCATTGTATTTTTGAGACCGGGTCTCACTAAGTTGCCCAGGCTGGCCTTGAATTTATGATCTTCCTGTCTTGACCTTCCAAGCAGCTGAGGTTATAGGTGTGCACCGCCACCATGGTTTAACTTATCTTGCTTAACAACTGCAATTGTTCATTCTGTGGCTACTTTTGTTATCTCAAATACAATGTAAGTTGAGGAAATAGAGAAATAAAATGTTATGCTCAAAACCCTCCATGCTCTCCACCCACTTGATTCTGGTCTTTTCTCCTGCACCCAGTGTCTCCTCCCCATTTAGCCATTTGCATGTGCCCTAGACCACCAATTGTATGGTTTCTGTATTTTTAAAAGTCTACATTAATAGTATCACTGTACATGTCCTTTTGAAACTTGCTTTTCACTGGTTTTGAGGTTTATCCATGTTAACACACATGCATCCACTTCCGCTGCTATGGATATCCTACACTGTGACTATCTATGAATCATTATTTTGGAATGTTAAGGGTGTTTCATATCTCATCACATATAGTCCCACTCAAACAACCTTGTACACAGGTCCATGTCACATGAATGAGTTTTTCCTAGGCAGGGGTTTTCAAACTTTCATCTGTATCACAACCATCTGGGGAACTTAAAAAAAGAAAGAAGTGCACTGGGTGCCTACAAACTGTAATGATACACGAACATGAAAAGTTATCATACATGCAGAAGATCATCTGGGCAGGGCAATTAAAGGCAGTAGAAATTTCCAAACCATAGATACCTAGAAATGGAATGAGTGTGTTAGCGGTGTGCCTGTATCTTTTTTTTGGTACCGGGGATCGAACTCAGGACCTCGTGCTTGCCAGGCAGGCACTGTACTGCTGAGCTACATCCCCAGCCCACAATGTGCCTGTATCTTGCTTTACTAGATAGTGCTACATGGGCATACTGGCTTTCATTGCACCGGAAGGCATGAAATTTTGTTTCCCTATGTCTTCTTCAACATTTGGTATTATCGATCTTTTAAAATTGTATCTGTCTGAAATGATTCATTTATCATTTGAATTTACAGGTTTATAATTCCTGGTGGGATTGGGAATCTTTCTTAACTTTATTGGACATTTGAGTTTCCAAAGAGAAGAAAACAAGGAGACCCCTATTTATATCATACACAAAAATAAGTTCCTAAATACCTAAGTATGAAAAGTAAAATTTTTGAACTTTTTGAAGAAAATGTAGATGAACACTGAAATAATGGTAGAGCTTCTTAATGATAAAGAGTATACCAGAAAGGGAAGAATTGCTTATTTGAGTACATATTAAACTATATGATGGGCACCATCAAAAAAGTGGGAAAAACAAGCCACAGTCTGGGAATAGCCATTTGTCAGCAATTTAGCCAATAAGAATTAGTCTCTGAACATATAAAGAACCCCTGCCCACTTTTTCTTACATTCAGAAGTCTGTCTTTGACAATTAATAAGGTTAAGTTCATGTTTATTGTTCTTTATATTATATTTTATGATTTCCTACTCATTTTTCTGTGACATCTTTTTTCTTAATTTTTAAAGCTTAATTTTTATTGCACATATGTTTTTAGCTGAAATGAGCAGAATCTCTCAACTCAAATTGGCTTAAATACTAAAGAAATTTATCACTTTATGAAGGGCAAAGTTCTGGTGAGACACCGAGGCCTCCCTTTCTTCTGATTGCTCTTCCTGCTGTCTGTGGGCTTTGTCTTCAAGCTAGCTCTGGTCACAGTTGTAAGATGGCAGCAGGAACTTCAAGCATCACGTCTGACCCAACTGACTCTAGAGGACAAGATGCTCGCTCTTCCTGCCCACTACCCTTCTTAGATAGGAGGGGACTTTTCCCAGGATCCCCAGAAAACATCCTTCATTGGCTATAGCTGGGTCACATGTCCCTTTCTAGACCAATCATTAGGATGGGGAGGATTATCACTATTTGTTTGGACTAATTGTGTGGGGAGGTAGATTAGCTGTTAGGAATCAGTCACCATTATCCTCCATAACTTAATATCAGGGCCCTTTGTTTATCATATATATTTTCCCAGCTTCCCATTTCTTACAACGTGGATTAAAATAGATCTTGACTACCGTATTTCTAAGATGGCTTTTTAGGTAAGCAAAGCATGATTATATTCACATTGTAAAAATTCAAATAATATAGAAAAATTTCGTGTAAAAAGAAGTGGAAGTCTCTCAATAACCTCTAAGTCTCAAATTGAGTTTACTTCTTCAAGGCCAGCAATCTATGAAGCGTGAGCCTTCCAAAACATTACCTGTGGATTTATGCACGGATATATGTGTGTATACCAATTACAGGGTTTTACATACAGTAAATCATCATGCACACACACTCAGTAGCTTTTTTCACATAACAATTTGTTTTGGAGATCTTCCCACGTGAGTTCCCTAATGGTGGACATTTAGGTTGTTTCTAATTATTTGCTCTTACAAACAGTGCTATAATTAACATCCTTGTAAATGTCTCTTTGTGCATATGGGCAAGCATTTCTTTAGGGTAGCTATCTATGGTTTGGCAATTTCTACTGCCTTTAATTGCATTGCCTGGTATCTGGCAGACGATCTTCTGCATGTACAATAACTTTTCATGTCCGTGCACCATTATAGTGTAAGTTCTAAAAAGATGTTTTAGGCAACAATTAGGAATCTAAGTTTAAGTTCAAATTCTGTGTGGATTGCTATGGTCGGCTGAGGTGACATTTGAATAGAGATTCCTCTCTTGGCTAAGTTTGTACAGGTACAGATAGTTGAGTTAAGTAGCAGATATGATCCCCCACCCCATCCTCTGGACCCCAACAGCCATTGTAAGGTACCTCATGATTTTTAAACCATTGAGGTATGGCACATTGAAGTTTAAAACATTGAGGTAGCACATGCCTGTAATCCCGGCTACTCAGGAACTGAGACAGGAAGATGGCAAGTTGAAGCCTAGCCTGGGCACCTTAGCAAGATCCTGTTTCTAAACAGTAAATAAAAAGAGCTGGGGTATAGCTCAGTAGTAGAGTGCTTCTAGGTTTGAACCCCAGTACCCCATGCACAAAAAAATTGAAATATGGGAAAAATACAACTTAGGATCAAGGAGTTATGCTATCTTATTTCCCCCAAATCAGTAGCCCATTGCTCCATCTGTGTGTTTGAATGCTCTGGTCAGTTTCTGGCACAGGTGTGTGTGTTGCTGGACTGGTCCCAGCATTGACCTGGCTGTCCGTTCTGTACTGGCTCATGGCCAAGCTCCCCTGCAACCTCCCTCCTGAACATTTGTCTACTGTTCTTTCTTTCTCCTCACACTGTTCCTTTTACTCTGGGTAATTCCTTAGCTGCTCACAATCTGCATGACTTTGCATCAGTTTGGCTATGAGAACATCTGCAGCAGGCAAGATGTTTTTCTGATGCCTTGACACTGTGCTTGCCATCAGCATGAAGTAACTCATTCTCTCTCCCTCTCTCTCTCTCTCTCTCTCTCCCCTGCATTGCTTCTCCAACATCAGTTATGCCTGAGTCTTGAATGGTGTCAATCTAAGTTGAAAATGTGCCAGCTTCCTTAACATTATCACTAACAGACTGCTTAATTAACCCGCTGACACTGTCAATAGTAGATCTTGCTGCTGGGTCAGAAAAGAGACCCATGGTTGTGCCTCTCTTTCTCCTTCTCTCCCTCCTTCCTTCCCCTTGGGCTCTGAGTTCTCTGTCTGGGAGATGGGCTTCCCAGGAGTGGGATGAGACCTGGGAGGTTTGGAAGGGATATGTAGCACAAAATCAAAAGTTCTTGATGACATGATGGATGTGAAATAACTGTCATAGGCTAGTGTCCTCACTGCTCAAAGGCTGGGGTGGCTAGTAGCTTGCACATACAGAGGTGCTCAATAAATGAAGCACCAATGTACACAGTCAACAGAAGAGATTTAAGACATCCACCATCAGGGGAGGACCCTGGGAGTCACCATCTTTCTGAGGTGGTCAGGGCTTTCTCTATCTTTTTTCATCCAGGCCCTTTAGAGGAGAGAGGGCCATTGTCATCCCCAATAGTATCCTAGAGAAGCTGTCTGAAGGAAAGGGAGGAGGCTGAGTTTCACTTCCTTTTGTGCTTCATCTTTTGTCTAACATGGTTTTGTGTTTGAACCAAGGTCCTGCTGGGTCCCACTATCCCTGAATTCTACACTTGGAAATTGCAAGATGAGCTGACCCATCACCACCTCCAAGTCCACAACTCTGTCCTCTCCATTTCCCACCCACACACAGACACAAAAAATGGGGGCTAGAGACATTTCAACTGCCCCCACTTCTCCTGCTCTAGCATGGGCACAGGGAGAGGCTGGTGTTCTGTGTGTGCAGCCTACACCCAGAGACCCTGTGGAAACCTAAATGGTGCCTCTGCTTTTGCACTTGGGAAAGACCATCAGGGGCAAGGGCATTGGCCTCTGACCTTCAGGGCATGCTCAGTCCTTGGGCCACAGTCCTATAACCTTTCCTTTTCTGAAGCAATGTTGGCAGCAGCAGAAGACAATCTCAGAGGGCAGGAATTGATGCCTTGGAGAGAAAAACCCCACTGTCCCTTCAGTGGTTTTCTTGGTCTTCTGGGAACTGTGGGCCTGGCAGCCCCAGGGGCATGGAGTAGACAGAGCATCCCTACTGCCACTAGAGGGCGTGTCACTGACAGAGGCCAGGTGCCAACTTCCCAAGACCTCCCTGGGGGCCCTTCTGGGCCCTGAGTATCCAGGAACCAGAGCTCACTTCTGGGGGTGAGTAGGGAGAGAACAGAGCCAGGACTGGAAGCTAAACCCAGATGTCCCCAAATCGAGGCTCCCAAGCCCTCTTCCAGGTCATTCTTTGCTCTTTGAATCTCTTTTACCTAAGATTCACCTTCCTAAGTCCCGCTCTGATTGTTGTTCAGATGGAATGCTTCTCAGGAAGTCTTCTTAGTGTCAGCACTATTGACATCGGGGGGCCAGGTAATCCTTTGCTGTGGAGCTGCCCTGTGCATCGCAGGGTGTTTAGCAGCATCCTGGTCTCTGCCCACTAGATGCCAGCAGCACCCCAGCCCCATTCCCAGATCGTGACAATCAAAAACATGTCCAGATATGACCAAATGTCCCTCAGAATCACACCTGGTTGTCAGACACTGTTTATAAGAAGTGATGCGCCTGCTGTGGGGACAGGAGAGGCAGAGGCTTGCACCCCGGCCACAGAAGTCTGCCTGTGGTTAGCACGGCACAATGTCGTGTGACAACAGTAGAGATGCTCGAAGATGGCATATGTGCTCTAAATGCATTTTAGAACTGTATTTGCTCTCCTGCTTTTCCTCTCCAAAGACTGCAGAGCCTTTCAGTCTTTGCCTCACTTTATTCCACTTCTCCACTTCATTGAAACAGAGATGGGCTCAGAGACACCAGGGTCTTAAGCTACCCTTCACCTGCAGAGTCCTGACCCCCAGCTGTGAGCATCCTAGACCACTAGGGTCTCTGGCCCTTGGCTCGGGCCCCAGGAGCATCTGTGGGCTCCCTTCTACTCCGCCTGCCTACTGGGCCCTGCCACCCTCCAGCTCCCCAAACCCGGGCGCCCCCCCACACTGGAGAGGGGGAAGCAGCAGGTGTTGATGCTAATCAGCGTTCACAGCCCAGAACTGCAGTCGCTCCCAGGCTCACACACTCCCCAAAATTAAACACTCATTATACAAAATTAATTGACATTAATTAGCAAAAATTAAAACTTTAAACACAGCAAGGCGCTTTGGGGGGAGGAGTGAAGCAGGCGGGCTCTGCATTTGTCACCCCCACTTCCCACTCACCCACCACCCCCAAATCTCCCCACTTCCATCTGAAGCAAAGCTGGAGGAGTCAGGGCAAGGCTGACTGCACCCCACCAGGAACCTAGGCCTGGCCTCCTGTGTCCTGGGCAAGGAGAACAGGAGGGGGTACCCCGAGTTAGTGGCTCACTGATGGAGCCCACAAGCTCTGTGTTCAGTGCTAAAGTGAGGAGCCAGGAGCTACCCCTCAGTCCAGGTCCCTAAGATCCCAACTGGGACAGGAAGGCACATGGCCAAACCAAGGCATGCAACCATTGGAAGAACTCTGCTTATCCTCCATCCCTCTATCTTTTGAAAGCTTAGAGGTTTAGGCAGTGTAGCCTTTCTGCTCTGCCCCACTTTGCTGTGTGACCTCAGTTGAGTCACCTCCCTCTCTGAGCCTCAGTCTTCCACCCATATGAGAGGGTGGCGCTGGGTAAGCATTGAGGTTCCTGCCTGCTCTGGCACCTGCTATCAGAGATACAAATCTCTTCGAACTTGATTTGCTGTGAGGAGAATGAGGAACTGAATATGGGGACTGGCATTTCAAGAGGATAGGGCACCCTAAGTCACTGAGTCACTGATGGTGGAAGATCAGGCCTCAGGAAAATGTGTCTTGTGGCCAGAGAGCCCTCCAAGATCAGCATCCACTTTGCCTGCCTATAGGGCTGCCCCAGAGGAGAAGAAAGCAGCACCTTTTATAGGTAGGTGGTGGCTCTCTTAAGCCCGAACAGTCCCTACCAATACCCATTGTTTTCCATCTTTGTTCAGAATGTTCCCAAGGGTCCCCAAATCCTTCACCAGCACGATAGGCAAAGGGACAACAGAAACACACCTCCCCCCAACCTTAGCAGCCTTGGCATTTGTTCCGAACTGTTGTGGCAGAGTAAGAAGCCAGTGCTGCCCCCAGGTGGAATGCCCTCTCCCCCTCACACCTATTCCCTGCACCCCTCTCTCTTCAGCCAGTGCCAATATCTGCAACGTGGTCCTGATGCGGTACGGGGAGCTGGAGGAAGGGATTGATGTCCTGGATGTTGATGGCAACCTCGTGGGCTCCTCCAGGATCGCAGCCAGACATGTGGGTTGCCCTGGGGGTTTGAGGGGCCTTGGCAGGGGGTTGATTTTTCGTATAATATGTTACTTCCTGGGGGCCTCTCCCCACAGCACCCTGGTTTTACCCTCTTGATGTCTCCTCCTCACCCCCTCCCCCATCTGTATGAGCACTAGACCTCTGTCTGCCCCCAGCCAAGCCTGTTCCCCTGGACAGTCCTTCATTTCTCTCCAACCTCTCCTCCCATCACCACTCTAAAATGTCCTCATTTCTTGTCCCAGCCCCTCAGGAACCAGCTTCTCAGATGAAGTGTTAATTGGTGAGGGCAAGGGAGACCCCCTCCAGGGCTTGCTCCCAGTCCCCAGAACTCAGGGCCCTGTCACCCTGGGCCTCACCATCCTCTTGGGTAAAAGAGGAAGCTGGAAGTCAGTGGAGTGTGATCTGGCTAATAGGCCCTTCTGCAGCACTGCCTCACTGGGACCCAGCACTGGGAGCTCCTGGGCTCTCAGGCTTTCGGAGAGGCAACTGGAGAATATTTTATTACAAGACCCTCTCTCTTATCTTGTTTCACTGGCTCCACCCACTCTGGCACTGTAATTTAAGGGAAAAAAACAAACCTCCTAGTCCATGTGTCCATGTCCTGTTCTTCCCTGAGCTTCATCCTGATGGTGGTTTGTGGCTGGTCCTGTTGTCCTGGGCTCTAGTCTCTGAGTGCTGGGAAGGGGCAAGTGGTCAGCCACAAGGTAGCTGAGCACACACCCCTGTCCATGAGGTCTCTAGATAAGTCTGCAATCTGGGAAGAGTGCTCTCTGGGTCCTCACCCTCCTGGCCCCATCAGTGTCAGGGCAAGGCTGTGCCTATCCAGAGTTATGCAGGGCTGGAAGCTGGGAGCCATGCAACAGTGCATGTTCTGCTCTCTGCCTGGCTCTGGACCCTCTCATCCTTTCCGTAGCTGTTCAGAAATCTCAAGGGACCTTCTCTGTGGCCTTCCTGAAGCTGGTCATGGAGGGTCCAAGTTCCTGAAACTTCCATCCTTGAGCCCATCATCAGAGGGGATTTAGTCTCAATTTCCTACCTGACCCCAACCCTATCCTTTTCCCCAGTCTTCATCAGGGAGGATAATTATGACAATTCTCCCTTGTGGGTCAACCAGCAAAGAAGCCCAGGCTCTTCTGTAGCCCTGGACTCCCTTCAGCCTGGCTCCATCTCTTCCTTGCTGTCTGGGGAAAGACTGAAGGATCTGTGGGCTATGAGCCTTAGCTGGAAACTCTTCTGTGGATGGGAGCCCGTGGGGTTATAGGGACTCCCCACAATGGCCATCAGAGCACAGAATGGAGCTGGGCCATGAGGATCCTATGGGATCCCCAAGAGCAAGGAAAGGATGCCAGGCAGACCCTTGATGGAAGCCCTGCAGGGGTTCAGCAGAAACATGGGCCCCTTACAAAGCTGACTTCTTGTCACTAGGAAGGACTCTTCTAGAGCCAGAAGACAAAGATGTTTTGAATCTTTGTCTTTAAGAGATGCCCCTCCCCAAAAAAGTAAATTCCAGAATCTCTGCCTAGCCCCAGCTGTTTGTTCTGGCCCTTCTAGCACCTGCTCTGTTTTGAGAGCATCTCAGGTCCTCCGTGTGCTACTCCTAGCCCCTGTATATCCCAGGCTGGGGAGGCTGTCCTCTCCAACCAAAGCACTGCCTGAGCATTGGCCCCTTCCTGGGCCTGCTTCTGTCACCACTCCTCTCCAACATGTGGCAGGTGACAAGAATCTGCTCTTTCCAAATGTGTGTGGTAAGAAGACGGAGGTGGCTTTTTTTCTGTTGACTAGAATGCAGCTTTGTGAGCAATTCCATGAATAATTCTATGTTGCCAGATGTGCTTAGCAGCAGCACACCTAGAGCCTCTGGGGGCAGGATTTGCTGCCAGGTGGCCGTCCCTCACCCCAGGAGCCTCTCACTACAGCTTGTCTTGCCTCACAGGCCCTGCTGGAGACAGCACTGACTCGAGTGGTCCTGCCTATGCCCATCCTGGTGCTCCCCCCGATTGTCATGTCCATGCTGGAGAAGTAAGTTGGGTAGCTGGAATGGAGGGGCAAAAGAGAGGAGGGGGGAGGGGATCCCAGTTTGTTTCAGGGATGGAAAATATCCTGCTCTTTATCAGATTCCCAGGAATAGGGTGTGGAATGGTTCTGTGAGGATTTGTGGATTCCTACTATGCAGGCTGTGTGCTAGGGACTGTGGGATGGCCACAGACAAGATTAGCCCCACACTGAGGACCTGGCGGTGTGTGTATATGTGTGTATGTGTGTGTGCGCCCACACATGCATGTGTGTACAGATGCTGTCCTAGTGAACAGTGAGGCAGAATCTGAGGTCTCTGGTAGGAAGCCTGGATTTAAGGCCAGCATCATTCCTTGGGGGCATCCACCATGAGTAACCTACCTGCATCCTCAGAGAGAAGGTATAAGGATGCATATCTATCATGACTGTTAAGAAATAAGGGAACATAATAATATTAATAAAGTGAAACAGCAGGATTGCACGTCTGAGCCCAGCCCAGGCAACTTAGTGAGATCCTCTTTCAAATAAAAAAGGGGTAAAAAAAAACCCTATAGATCGACCAACCAACCTTCCAATCTTGGGCAGGGATTTAGTTCAGTGGTTACGCTGCCTGTCTCGAAAGCGCAAGGACCTGAGTTCAATCCCCAGTACCAAAAAACAAAACAAAAGAGGGACTGGGGATGTAGCTCAGTGGTAGAGAGCCCCTGAATTTGATTTGCAGTATGAGAGAGAGACAGAGAGAGAGAGAGAGAGAGAGAGAGAGAGAGAGAGAGAGAAAGAGAGAGAGAGAGAGAGAGAGAGAGAGAGAGAGAGAGAGAGAGATTGCGATTCTATTAATTGAGTGTGAAAATTAATGGTGAAGATTGAAGTGGTGCTGCAGAGAGAGCCTGAGCAGAGAGGGAAGAAGGAACCAGGCCCTGAGCTCTAAGTTAGACCCAGGAGAATAGCACAGAGCAGGGAAGGACCCTAAGTGGAGGGAACCTAGAGGTTCAGAGCCCTGGCTTATGTGGGTGGTGGAGATGATGGCTGAGAGCAGGATAGGAGTTTTTGCAGAAGGGAGGGCTCTCTGGGAAGGCTGCTGGCCTGTTCTTTGGACATTGAAGAGTCCAGCCTGGCCAAAGCAAAGCATGCTCATTGGGGCCAGCAGATAAAAGGCCCCATGCGGCTGGCTGAGATCATCTTTCTCACCCTAGAGGAGGTTGGTACCCCTTGGTACCTGAGCAAGGCATGTTGGACATTGGGATCGAAAGAAATTCATCCAGTATGGGAATTCAAAAGGCAAAAATAAATAGATCTTAGGAGGGCAATCTCTTTTGTGCATCTGGGCCTTGTATCTGTAGCTCCCTTGTGAAATAAAGTTGTCTCAACCAGCAGCCACTGAAAGTACACCCAAAGAGATGAGGAGCCAAATGTCTTCAAGGCTGCCGAATCCTGAACCTTGGAACTGTGAGGCAGGTTCACTGTACACTGATTACCAGTCACTTGCATGATTCTGGTTAGATAAAACACTTATGTGACAAGCAAAGAAACTTCAATATTCATGGATAGGCATGGAAGGGCTACGGAGACCCAAGATTTACAGCAAGCTGGTCCCTCAAGGCTTAAGAAAGTCATTCAAAGAAAATGGAGTCTCATCTGTCCATGGTCCATGTCACACTGGCAGCTGAGGGACCCAGAAAAACACTTTTCCATGGGTTTTATACCCCCAGGAAACTGAGATTGCTGAGCTAGAGCATTGCAGGAATCCTGTGCTGGGAGGAATGGGAACAGATCCCAGGCTGTAGTTCCTCCTTATCTCAGGATGTTGCAGTCCCAGCACATTCTACAGTTACCCTAAGTGCTACAAGCAGGAGGGTTGGCTCAACCAAGCTGAAAGCTGGCTCAGCCAAGGCCATCCAGGGAACTGTCCTTTGTAGGAAGCCTGTGATGCCTTCCCAGTTTGCATCTGAGAAGAGTTTGCAAAAAGTGAGATAATGGTTAATGTCCCATCGGTTTGGGGACTTAAACTTGGCTTTAGGAGTCATGGGGGGTGGTATGGTATGGGTAGTTCTGAACCTTCCCAGACCAGAATGTACCTAGTGTCCTGGGTGCTGCATGGTCTGGCTCAACTCAGGGTCCAAAGAATCCACTGGGTGTAAGGTTAGTTGTTGGTGCTCCTCCTAGAGCTCCAGGAAGGGTTTCTGGGGAGAAGAAAGTATCTAGCCTGAGTTGCCCCATGAATATCAAGATGAATAAGATCTGGTTCATGCCCTCAAAGACTTACTAATCTCACACATATACTGAAATGGCAGGACTGGGCAGTAAGAGAGGCAGGGCAAGGGAGTGGAGTGAGCTGGGACTTCTGGTAGGAAAATGAAACCTGAGTTCCTGCTTCACCATTTCCTGCCAATCGGCTATGGTCACCGAACTTCTGTCAACCTTAGTTTCTCCCTGGAAAAAGATACTGTTTACTGGGGCTTTGCATTTTGCACTAGCCAGAAGCTCTTTGGTCCATTATAGCAGGGTGGAGGTACTCTAGCGCAGGGCCTCTGCTGAGGAGACTGGTGAGGGAGGCAGCCCCCACCCTCTGGAGCTCAGGAAGGGTGAGGGAGTCCGGACAGCCAGAGAAAAAAGACAAAAGAACACTTACAAAGCAGCCTACTTGCAAATTAATGGAGTGCAAATTAAAACTGCTGAAGGAATGCACAGCAATGGGGGAGACCAGCTGTTGTGTGGCAGGGCTGGAACTTGACTTGCTTGCCTCTGGCCTCACTTTATTGTCTCTAGGAGGAGCACTCTGAGCTAAGGAGCCAGGGCTTCCTGCTAGGATAAGAGAGGTGGGAGCTACAGCCTCACAGTCCCTGGCTCTGAGACAGAAAGGAAAAGTCTCCAATAAGAAGTAGAGGGGGTCTCCACCTGCCGCCCAGAGCTGGGCTGACTCTGAGGAGATGCAGGTGTACACAGGTTGCATCTTCTAGCTCCCCAGGTGAAAGCTGGGTTTTGACTTACGGCTAGGATGAGCCCCCCAGGTATAATATCTCCAGCTCTGAGGCTGGCACCTGTGCTGCATCTGGAAGGCCATAGCTAACTCCTGAGCCCCAGGATGTGCCTAGAAAATGCAGGCTGGATCTAAACTGGGTGGGGGTCCAGGCTACACCCTTGATGGGTCCCAGAGTCCGCTCCCCCATCCTCCTTCATTCCTTGGGATCCGGGTCTTTCCTTTCTCCAGGCATTTGCACATCTCTCCATCTGCATATTTTAACTCCCCCAGCTGCCTTTCCAATCCCTCCTTGCCATTTCCCTTTCCTCTTCCCCTCCCCCTGCCCTGCTGTGTTCACTCTGCCTGCCTGGGGCTGGGACTCCTCTATTCCGGTTTGATTACAGCCTTGGGCCTGCCTCTTTCCTGAGCTGGGGGCACAGGCCTGGGACTTCCTAGGCTCCCTGTCCACAGGAGTCTGCAGCCAGACACCTTGAGAGCAGAGCCCAAGTCACAGGCCATATAGAAGGGGATTTATGCAATGCCCTCTACCTCTGGAAGTTCCAAGGTGGGAGCCCAAGATCTGCCCCTCATCTGGCTGCCTGGAGGGGACTTCACTCTTTTTCCCTGTCACCCTTTCCTGCCCCCAGAGACCCTCAGGGCTCTCCTGGAACATCATACCCTCCTGTCACGGCCACTGGAACAGGAGGCAGCCCCACTTTGCACAGCGTGTGTGCTGTGTAGGGAGCAGGCCGTGTGTCCCACTCTCCTAGTTGTGCTTGACAAGTGGATCTGAGCTGAAAGCCATCATGAGATTGGTCCTACCCTTTCTCCAGTCCCTCCATGACTCCTAAGAGAGCATAAGAGGCCTTGAGCTGATTCCAGGGAAGTGTGGAGCTAGCAGGGACCAGAGGAAAAAATAGGGCACTGTGCCCCTGTGCTCTTGATCCTGTGGAACCCCCTCTCCTATAGCTCACCTCAGGCTTAATTTGACAGCTGGATAATCTCAGGGTCTGCACCCATGTGAAAGACTAGTGGACAGCTCAGCCACTAGTAAGAACTCCTTCTGCATGTATTGCACAGGCAATAACCACAGCAAAAATGACACACAATTACAGAACACTTACTGAAGCCCAGGCAGGAACTGATCCATTTTCTTGCATAAAACTATTAAGTAATGGAATCTTTATTACTACCTAAGCAAGGACATCCTGGGACAGGGTTTCTTCGAAGTGTGATCTTGGGATTACCTATTTTAGACTCAGAGGGGTTGTTTCAAATGCAAATTTCTAGGTCTACTACCAAAGGTATCAGATTCTCAGGAGGCAAGGGGCCTTTGGGAGTTTGCATTTTTAACCAGCTGCCTAGACCAGTGCACACAAAAGTTTGAGAACTGCTGCTCCTAATTTTGCTGTCGGCTCAGGGCCAGATGTCCTGGGAATTCTTGTCCCAGGAGGTGAAGGTGAGATGAGGGTTGCTTGCCCCATACTGTGGACCTATGTTAGGGGGCGATGTTAGTCAGCTTTCCATGACTGTAACAAATACCTCAGATAATTATAAAGAGAAAGGGTTTATTTTGGATCATGGATCCAGAGGTTTCAGTCTGTCATTGATTGGCCCCGTTGCTCTGGTCTGTGGAGGTAGCATACCATGGCAGAAGTAGATAACAGGGAAAATCTGATCCTCTTATTCCCAAGGAGTAAACAAAGGGGGCGGGGGACAGACAGACAGACACTAGTGTCCATCCCCTTCACGCCTTCAAGGGCATTCCCAGTGACCTGAAGACCCTGAAGACCTTCCACTAGGCCCCATACATACTAGGCAAGTGCTCTACCCCTGAGGTATATCTTCAGCCCTTCACACACACACCCCCGCCCCGTATATATATATATACCTCTCTGGACAGGATCTTGCTAGGTTGCCCAGGCTGCCCTTGGATTTTGATCTTCCTGCCTCAGCCTCCTGCTTAGCTGGGATTACAAGTGTGCTCCACCACATCCAGCTTTAGGCCCCACCTCTTAAAATTTCCACCTCCTAATTCTACCATGTTGGTGACTAAGCCTTTAACACATGGGCCTTTGGGGGACATTTAAGATCCAAATCATACCGGAGGCCTCTCATCTACGTTCACAGCCAGGGCTGCTCCAGTGGGTAGGGGCAAGAGCCCCTATTGTATCCTCTTCTCACAGGAGTTTGTCACATGGAGGCGATACAGAGGTCAGATTTAGTACCCATGTAACATCCTCTGGCAAACAGTCTGGTTATCCAGCATGCTGGCTCACTTATGCCTCCCCCTGCTCCCACCAAGTGGAATGCTGTGGTCTCCACTACAGGGCCTGCTGGACCATGCACCATGGAAAGCTCTGGTGAACATGGCTAAGGTGCATTTGCCAGCTGGAGTGGTGGTCCCCGCTGTCTCAGGATCCCATTCTCTCCTGCGGTGGAACACCCAGGGCCCTGGAGGGAGGGTTATCATTATCTCTCATTCAAAAATCTCACCTCCAAAGCCTGCCACAGGGAGTGGGGCCAGCTGTGGCATGCTGGGGAGGAAGCTGGCAAAAGGTCCTGAAGGTTGGGGCCAGGAGCATCTTGGGGTGACAGTTATGACAGAAGTCAGGAGTTCAGGCAGCAACAGCAGCATATTTGGCCTTGGCCCTGGGCAAGTCCTTGGCCCTCTCTGTGGCCCTTGGATTGAAGTTGATGAGGTGGTCAGTAGGATGTCTTCTGCTCCCACACATAGGACAGGACACCTGCTCCGGGCTGTGCATATGTGTGTGCATGGATGTGTGTGCTTTGTCTTCTTCTCTGCTAGATGGTCTGGCTTGTTTGCTGTTTAATTGACTCCTTCATGTCTCCCCAGCAGCAGTGACAGGCAACCCCCTCTACTGTCTCCCACACATGTGACCTTCTTGACACAGGGCTGGACACACAGTGGGTGGCAACCCCACAAGTTCTCATTTATGATTTGAGTAGTTGAAGATTCATCCAGCATTGTCCTTCATGACTGGACCTGGAAGAGGAGTGACAATTGGAGAAGGCCCAAAAGACAGAATTCTGCTACATGTTTAGTTAGGGGCTGGCACTGGCCGAAGAACCAGATTTTCTCTGCCCTGAGACTGAGCAGGACCCAGTATGCTGGCTAGTAGCCATCCCACACTATCTTCAGGTCTTCAGGCCTCACAGGCTCCTTCTTCCCTCTCCTCCACAGGACGGCTCTCCTGCAGGCGCGCCCCCGGCTGCTCCTGCCCGTGCAAAGCCTCGTGTGCCTGGCAGCCTTCGGCTTGGCCCTGCCGCTGGCGATCAGCCTCTTCCCACAGATGTCAGAGGTCAGTGGGGGTCAAGGGCAGGGAAGGGAGGGGTGCAGTTGGGTCATTTATTAACAAAGACTTATCCAGTACTGACTCCTTAGCACTGTGCGAGGCACTGGGATTGGAACTGTGAGTGAGACTGGCCAGGCTCTGGCCTCTCAGAGTTGAAGGTCCAGCAGTAAACACAAGGAAGTAAGTCAGCTGGGCATGGGAGAAGACAGCGCTGAGGGAAGTGGCAGTTCCCTGGGCTGGAGTTGGCCAGGTGAGAAGAGTTGGGGCACACATGGGCTAGGGACCAGTTGGTGTGAAGGTGCTGAGGAGAGGCAGCGCATGGCGTGTCCCAAGAGCAGGGAGTGGAGTGAAATTTGATGGGCCCGGTAAGGGGAGCTGGGGCCAGGTGGTGTGGGGTACTTGGAAGCCAAAGCAGAGAAGGTACATGTTATCCTGAGGGCTGTCCAAAGGAGGACCACAGATTCCTGATTTTGAACAATCCCCAGAGCTGTGTCATGAGGCTGGGTTGGAGCTCTGGAGGAGAAGGAACCATCAGGAGGCTGTGGCAGGCATCCAGCAAGAGATGATGGCGACTTGGACCAGGCTGTTGGCAGTGGGCATCAAGAGAAGCGGGGCCTTTGAGAGAGAGAGTTAGGCGGCCGCTTCATCAGGATTTCGTGAAGAACTGCATGTGGTGGGAGGGAAGGGAGCCAGCAGGATGCACGTCTGGTTTTCTGGTTTTGAAAGCAGAAGGCAAATATAGGTACTACTTAACAAGATGGAGACACGAGGAGAGGCAGGGTTGAAGGAGGACAGCAAGTTGAGTTGGATGGACTCATGGGTGTGAGGAGCCTGTGCAACATGCAAATGGAGATGCCCTGTGAGGAGTTGGCTCTAGGTCTGGAATTCAGGAAAGAGGCCTGGGCTCAGGGACGGAAGTAGAGGCCACCAGGATAAAACCAGTACTGTACAGGCAGAGCCAGGCAAGTATGACCAAGGGCAGGTGGGCCACCCAAGCCTGGTGAGGTTGGAGAGAACCTATTATCCTTCAGGCAGTGGAGGCAAACCTTGTACCCAAGGGGTGGGGCCCAAATGAGAGATGAGGCTTGGCATGGAGGGAAGAAAGAGAACCAGGACTGGGCTGGGGATTTAGCTCAATGGCACCACTCCTGCCTTGCAAGCGCAAGGTCCTGAGTTTGATCCCCAGTACAGCTAAAAAAAAAAAAGAGAGAGAAACAGGACCATCGCTAGAATAGATATGGGATCCAGAGAGCTTTTGTTTATTTACTTATCTCTTTTTTAAATGGGAGGAACTGGGATTTGTGTAAGTTGAAAAGGGAAGTACCAGGAGGGAAACTGAGAACATGGGGAGGAAGAGGGAAGGGAACTAGAGCATACACAAGGGACCAGTCTTGGCAGGGCATGAGCCCCCTGCTCACTTTAGCAGATGGGAGAGAAATAGGGGGCAGATGAAGTAGTGTTGAGAGATGAGTAGGAAGCCATGTGGGAGAAGCAGGTCCAAGTAACTGGGCCCATGAGAATTGAGGGGGTGGGGAGTGAAGGAGTTTGGGTCAGATAGGAAGACTCTGAGCTTGTGATTTAAGGATTGACCCTGCTTCAGAAAAGGCATACAAGAGGTGGTAGGAAGGAAGCCAGGGAAGGAGACCATAAGGGGCAGGCTGGTGAAGACTGGACCCAGGGCCTTAGGGTAGGAGGTAGAGACAGCCTCCCGGCCCAGGTCCTGGGGGTATCATCCAGGGCAAGCCAGGGTAGGAACCTGGAGTGTGATAAGACCCAGCACCTATCTCACACCCACAGGGCTCAGCTTTGTTGTGAGGGCAGGGACACCCTTCCCACCCCCTGGAAAGCCCAGCCTGGATGCCAGGTTACCTAGAAGTGTTTAAGACAACAGGAGAGTATTCTTGGAAATCCGTGACATCTGCATCCCTGAGGGGCTGGGCCTGGCACTCCCTGAGTCCTTGTCTCTGTGCAGTCAGCCTGAGCCCAAGGTTCTAGGAGAGGTTCTGAGGGCCGCACATGCTTGTGGCACAGTTGTGCTTAGAGCTTCAGAACTTGTGAGGCTTTCCTGATGCTCTGCCTACCAACATGGGGAGGAACCCAGGGCAGAAAAGCTCAGGACATCGAATCAGAGCCTATTCCAGCTACAAGAATTTCAAGGTCTCCTGGATCTGCTGGGAAATGAAAGCCCAGGGAAGCCAGGTGCCAAGGTGAGAGGAAACTATAGAGGTACAGTCCTCATTCCCAGTGCAGAGAGGTGGGCCAGTGGCAGCTGCTGTGCCTCACAGAGGCTCCCTGTCAAAGCCCAGCTTCTCTGATGCCCATGCCTGCCCAAATAAGAATGGAAGATAGTTTTTCTGGGTATCTAAACAAAGTCCCCTTGCCACAACCCAGGCTGCTTTCTCTAGACGAGGAAGAATATAATCATTGTTTAATAGGTCTTTGTTCCCTAGGAAGGAAGGGTAGGAGCATGATTTTCAGAGCTACGTGCTCAGTCTCAGAAGGATGCAAGCTGCCATGGGCATTATGGGGTATTTGGAGGCCTGTCTGTGACCCATGGCACCGAGGCCAATCAGCCAATGGCTGAGAGGACCTCATGCTCCCCTATTCATCCTCCCAATTAATTCTAACAAGGTACTTCTTGCCATACAGGGATCATGTCTCTCATCCCAGAAACCAGTGGGATTTGCCTTAATAAGTCTGGACTTGCTTGAGCTGACCCAACCTTGCCAAAAGTCACCAAGGCTGTCAACAGAAGTAATCACTGAAACACTAATTAATTAATTAGGGGACTTGGAGATCAAGTTTAGGAACTGGTTCCTAGAATGGCTGGCCTGCAGTGATTGGTATGGTTTCTAGATGTTGAGGGAAGAACTTCAATCCCTTCTTTAATTCCTGGGAAGGAGCTTTTGTCTGTTCTTTTCAAATCAGTATTCCTGCCATTAAGATGACACTGAGGGTCAAATTGCAAATAATAATAATAATAATAATATATCTACCTTTACTAAGCATCTACTATACCAGGCAGCATGCTAGGAACTCTGCAGGCTTTATTATATGAAGACCTCCTAATGCCCTTAAGTCCAAAGTATTATTGAATATCAAGGGATGTTAACTAGACAGTTAGATGTGTGCAACCATAGCTATGGGGACAGATTTGGCTGGAGATAAGGAACCTTCAGTGGGGGGTGGGGGGCGACTGAAGCCAAGGAGAGGGTAAGGTCATTGTGGGAGAAGGAGACAACATCAAGAAAGGAAAGGCAGGGCTGGGGATTTGGCTCGGTGGTTTCACCGCCTGCTGCGCAAGTGGAAGGATCTGAGTTCGATCTCTGGCACCAAAAAAGGAAAGGAAAGGTGCTGCCAGAGCCTGTAGAGGGAGAACCCCAGGTAGAGTACAGGCCTGAAAACCAAGGACAAGGCCATTTCAGAGGGAGCTACCACAGAAGGGATTCATGAAGCTGATAAAGCTTGGTGACTGGGTGATATAGCTAGACACAGGAGTCTAGGAGTCAAAATGGTAATCAGTTTTCTGTCTTTGTTCAGAGAGGTAAGCTCAGGGATACGTAAGCATGGGAGATCAGCCAAAAATTTCCACTCACTGGTGCTCTGGGAAATGGGGGATGGGGGTTTGGCAAAAGGGCAATGTTCCAGAGAGACTGCCCTTAGCCTGAGGTGAGAAGGATGGCCTCCGAGGGTCCCTGGGCCCAGTGGGTAGAGGGGTCTAGTTTGCTATGGCAGGGAACTGGAGAGTGCAGTACATGGCAACCCTACAAGGAAGGCACCAATGTCCCTTGTTTACAAATGAGGAAAATGAGGCTCATTAAGGTTGAATACCTTACCTGAGGTACATATTGGTAATGGTGGAGCTGGCTTAGTACCCAGGCAGAAAAGTTCTACAATCCTCCTCAGCCTTTCCATACTTCACTGTACAAAGAGGCCCAGACTACTCACTGCTTATTCATCAGTAGGACCATTCCAATGCCCTCCCCTTGGCCTCCTGTCCTTCACAAGGAATAGGTATCCATTTTCACAGGGACTCGCTGGAGTGTGCATCTTTGTTTTCTGAGAGCTGAGGAAGGGGTAGAGGAGTCTAGCAGCCCAACAGATGGACCTGGGAATCTCCTCATGACTTGTGTAGAACTGGGGGACAGGACCCGGCCTCCCTGCTGGGCCCAGTCCCATTGCCTGTGCAGGGAACATGGCGTCTGCCCAAATGGGCCCTGTAACCTAACCAGATGGGCCTTGTAACTCAGGCACACTTGGCCAGGCTGTTCCCAGGCATAAGCAGGCCCATTCACACCCAGAATCAGTTCCCTGTCCTATAGTCCCCCATATAGATTGGGAGTACTTTCCCTTCTTGTAACTGGCGTGGTCGTATCATGACTTCTGGTCTCAGAGAGCCTCCATTCCAGTGGTGGAAACAGAAACTCAAGAACTATCCTGTGGTGGGGAGGGCTGTGATTATGCTTGCTCCAGTGCCCACTTTAGGTCCGGTAGGTAGTGGAAGCTTCCTGATTTGTGATGGCCTTCCTGGCCCTGCCCTCTGTAGAGATTAGGGCTCTGAATTCCAGGCCTCTGTCCCTCCTCCCCACACCCACCCACATACACGGCTGCCTCAGGTCCCTCAAGGATGTCCAGATCCAGCCTGTAGACCCATGGGCTTGGCTGCCATAAGAGGCTGAATAGGGTGGTGGCAAAGGTCCCTCCCACTCTGACAGCCGGTGCTCCCTACCTGGAAGCACTTCCAGTCCTGTTTAACGAACCTCATGTCTCCTGAGAGCAGGAAGCACTACCTTGGCCAAGCCACCCTTCCCTCCTCCCTGCCTCTATCCTTCTTTGTGCCTCTTCTCCCTTCCTTGATTCCTCTCAGTTTGTCCTCCCATCCACAGCACCCACCCCCCACCCCACCCCCCCGAGCTGAGGGGCTGGGGAACAGGGCTGCACATACAAGCCGGAGCTATTGTTCGACAATCTGTTTTTGTCTTCATCTTGTTGGCAGGCGGCAGGAGAGGAGCAAAAGGTTAATGAGGCACTGTGAACGGGCGGTGCGGCAAGCCAGCGTGGTGACAGGGAACTAATTAGGAGCAGTTTAACAGGAGGAAAAAGTGAAATCTCCTCTTCACCAACTGTCAATAATTAGCTGATTTGGTGAGGTTGAAATGTGTCCACAGAAGGTGGGGCTTGTCTGGGGAGGAGTGGGGCATGGGGAGTGGGGGGCACTCAGGGGCAAGGCCCAGTCCCTAGGTGGCATTGGGGCAGGAGCCGTGCTGGGTCCCCCTGGCTTACCCTCAGTCCCTCTGGCTGGTATCCCGTGGCCACAACCCTCTGCATGACCTGGGTCTTAACCTCAGAGCCCTCAGTCTATCCAGCTGTAAGTTGGAGCTAAGTTCATGGACTGCTGGGTAGAATTCTGAAAGTGAACATGCCAGGCATAGCCCGGGTGCTAGCATCAGGAGAGCAATGATGGCTCTGTGACCTAAAGTCTGATGCCTGCCTGGCCTGCCCTGTGGATGTGCCCTCTGAGCCACCCTCTGCGGCTGGGCCTTGTTTGTGAACAAGTCCCAAGTGGCAAATAGGCAGGGCCTTAGCCTCCCCTTGAAGTATGCCTCACGGTCCCCTGAGCCCACTACTAGCTGCTGTAGGGACCTGGTGTCAAGGGCGAGGGAGACAAGGAGATCAGGTTGTGTGCCTTTGGGTTGGGGCTGAAGACTCTTGAGTTTCTTCCCTGCCCTGACTGTGCAGGGGCCTCTAGGGGACAAGGAGTCAGGTTCACTAGCCAGAAGGGTTGTTTCCTGTTTGGCCTGTTTGCTCTGTCAGTTGTCTCCTCCTTTGTTGGCCCCTGACCTTTGACCTTCCCTGACACCTCAGGAGGCCACCCCTCCTCCCCCTCCACCAGCTTCTGCTGAACACCTTGACTGGAAGAAAAGACCTAACAGCCCCAAGGGCTTCCTGCTCTAAGCCTCCCCCTTAGCCCTGTCAACCCCATCCCTCTCAGCCTAACCCCTCCTCCCCTCAGCTCTAGAGGGTCCTGGGGACTTGGAGGTGTGCTCTGAGGGCGGTTGAAGCCCTCCCCATGTCCTCAGCATCATTCAAATGTGTCTCCTCCTGCCCTCAGGGTGGCTCTTAGAGGCCACCCCATGTGTAGGTGAGGAATGTGGGTCAAGCCTAGCCACCCCCTATGCCTTCCTGCCACCCTTACAGTTTCCAGAGGTAAGAAACAAAGAGGTGCCCCTTCCACGTGTTGAGGAAGAATGTGATTACCCACAGTGGGTACCAGAACCTCCACCCCTCACCAGCCCTGAAAAAAATGATGGCTGTGACCCACCAGAAGCTGGTGTCTCTCCAGTTTGTCTCCTTTTGTCTGAGGAGGTATTTGAACTCCTCACCAAGAAGGGGGAAGAGTTGAGAATCGCCTCAGGTCCTCTTTCAAGCTGTTCTAGAAATGGCGTCCCCTGGGGACTCCTCCCTTGTGGCCCCCAAGATCTGTCCCACCTCACATGTGCAAACTCCAGTCCCATCTCCTGCCTCAAGATAGCAGTTCTCTCTCCCTCCCTGACACATAGGGTTTCCTAAGGCCAACAGCCTGTACTCTGTACACGCTTAACACAGAACATGGCTCATGTTAGTTCACCTTGACTCTGTTGGCTCCTGTTTTTAGGTCTGGTACCAAGCCAGAGATATGTCTAAGGAGCATTATGTCCCTCCTGAGTCCACAGTGGCTTTCACCGTCCCCATAGCAGGAACCTCCCGTCCAGTCTCAAATCCGTCTCCTACTTCGCTTGGAGATGTTTGTTTGGGGTTTTTCTCATTTACTGCTTTAATCCGTCCCTACTGAACTCCAAAGCAGGCTATTTTTGCCGTCAGAAATCTGCCGCCTCCCCGCCCGCTGCTTTCTTGGAGTTTGCCCACAGGACCCCCAAGGAGGGACAAATGGGGATGGCAAAGCCACTCAGAGCCCAGGAACGCCAACGCCACCTGTCATGTTGCCTGTTCCCCACACCCCTATCCCCAGTCCTCTCCTGCACACATGCACACACACACACACACACACACACACACACACACACACACACAGGCTCATACACACACACGAATACATAAGCATGCACATGCTCCCAGTGACAGGCCTCAGCAGGCTATCTCTCAGCCTGTCTCCCCAGTTCTCCCTCTCCCAGGACATTCTAGACCAGCTCAGTGAGCTCACGGCGGAGAGGAGGCTTGGTTGTGTGAAGCTTCTGTTGAGAAGATTAAAAGCATTGATCTGGGCAAGCTTTTTTGAACATGGTTGGCCCAAAGGAAGAACTCAGCCTTGGGAGCTGAGCCAGTAGGACAGGCCCTGGGCACTGGTATGACCACAGGCCCTGCCTTCCTTCTGTAGCCTCACTGGGGAATTCTAAGCCTTCAAAAGGCTCTCCTGTATATTCCTAGATTTTATCTTCATCCTAGCCCCAGGAGATAGCAAACTTTCCCACTGCACCTGTGAGGAAACTGAGGCCTTGAGGCTTAGAAGATGGGGGGCACTGAATGATTTTGAGATTGGTCCACCAGAGGGCACCCAGGTACAGTGCAGAGCTCCAAAATGAGGGGGCTCAGAGCCTTTGCCGGGTGGGCAAAGCATGGGGTAATGGAGAGTAAGAGGAGCCCCTGCACTTGAGGCATTCCTGTTCCATTTGGTTCACCTGTTATTGGCACCATCTGAGTATGGCATGGGGACACTGAGCTGTCCCGAGTGGCTCACAGTGGGGTGGGCTGTGGGACAACTGGAAGCACACCTGGTTTTGCTTAGGGATGTGATGAAGATGGGGGCTCCAGAGACGGCAGCAGTGGATTTGGTGTGGGAAGGTCAGGGGAGGCTTTGAGGAAGAGGCAGCTTTAGAGGAATAGGATATACCCTGGCCTCAGGCCTCAAATATGTGGGAAATGGAAAGCACCTGGTGGGAAAGGAACCAGGAGAAAGTCCCAGAAGGCCTGAGTGTCTGGCCAAGGAGTCAGCTTCATTGAGAAGGCCTGGTAGCCCAGAACCAGTATCAAAGGCCTGACCCAGTGGTCTGGTGGTTCAGGCTCAGGCCTCAGCTGCTCCCCAGCTTTAACCTAACACTCCTGTCTTCCAAGGGCACTCAGGATAGGGCCTGTTCATATGTGTATGTCTGAGCAGGACCTGGGGACTTCCCAGCCCTGGTGAAAGGATGGATGTGACTGCCTGGTGAGCAAGCCAGTCTGGGACCTAGCAGAGGCCTCAGGCACACAGGGTCAGCCAAAAGCCCGCCTGGGCTTTGGGATCCTCTGTCATTGTTGCCACCACCTGTGGATCCTCAGAAGTCAAGAAGTCAGACCCCTGCCCAGGCGCAGGAAGTGGCTTTGAGCTGTGTCACAGGGTCAGGCTGAACGCCCCACCCCCAGCCCTTTGTCTTTGAAAAGGAGGCCGAAAAGCCAGCAGCAGAAAGACCAGGAGGAGGGAGGGCTTTGTAGTGGGTAAAAACCCCTGGGAGTGGGGCACAGACTGGGGGATCCAGTTTCCTGTTTATGTCTCTGCACCATAGCTCCAGGTTCAAATATGTAAACTATCCACTGGCCCTGGCTGCAGGTGTGTGTGTTCCCAGGCTGTAAGGCAGAGGTGCCCTGAATGCATTCCTGACTCTGGCCCCCCACCCACAACGAGCCAGCCCAGAGACAGGTAAATAGCTCAAGGTTAACCCTTCCCAGCCCACAGAGGAAGGCTGTGGGGCTGTTCTAGGGGTTCGAGCCAACTGGACCTTGGGGTGCTCTGCCTCTAGGCCCATCTCCTGGGAGGGACAGCAGGGTCTGAGCTGGGTCTGCAGGATGGAGTTGGGGCTCTCTGATACAGGAAGGTTAGGAGGGTGTACCTAGCATGACTGACTATCTGGAAGACAGGGATGCAAGTCTTATACCTGAGTAGGGCAGGTTTAGCAGGGTAACACTGCTTATTTCATGGCAGGCTGGGGATGATCCTGGCATCCTCCATCAGCCAGTGCTGATTGATAACTTCAGCTTCCTCAATGGTCCCTGAAGCCTCCACCCTCTGGAGTGCTGGCTCCCCATCCCAGAGAGTCCTTACTTCCAGATCCCCTGTGATTGGCTCTCAGGGGCCTGGGAGGAGCCCAGAAAGAGGTAGGCACAGCTTTCTGCCTGCTCCAGCCAGCAGCCTGGGCTCAGGGTATCTGTCTCCTGTGGCTGCTCCTTGCCCAGTTTCTTCCTCCTCACCTTCTCCCCAGAAAAGGCCCCTAAGTGCTAGTTCATGGTCAAAACCAAGTCACTGCCTTCTCAGTCCAGCACCCTGGGGCTCTGGCCTTTAGGAGGCTGGTGCTGGTGACCCCCCTTGCTGTACCCACTCTTTTCACTGAGCCTTGGCATGTCCCTCCACAACTCCCACTGTGAGCCACAGTGGCCACCGCATTGTTTCTTCTGCTGCCAGCATGGCCCATAAAACTGACTTTTGCTTCCTGTCCAGCAGGGGACCCAGAGAGAATAGCACTTGCTCTTTGTTCGTGCTTTGGAATCCTGGACCTGGCAGAGGTGGCAGAAGGCAACCTCAGTTCCCAAACCATACTCACTGCCACCATTCCAGTGTACTGCCATGCAGGCCCTGGATGTGATTCCTTGGAGGACCCTGGGATTCTCTACACACACATATCAGAGAGGTGGCTTCCAATAGGGTCTCTTCATTGTTGGTGAGAGGGGAGGAAATAGCAGATCTGACCAGGGAGGCAGCATAGGGTTCCCTGGCTTCCCCTAGTGAACCCAACCATGAGGACCCTCCACTGTCCCCAGTACCCTTGAGACTTGAAAATGGCAGACCACTGGGCCTGCACCCAACCCTGGCCAGAGAGCTGGAGAGGAACTAACAAATGGCCAGCTGAGTTGCCTCTGATGGAAGGGGAAGGCTGTGTCCAGGGTCTGCACTGAGTGGGGGCTGGGAAATCTGGGCCAATGGAGGTCACCGCAGTCCAAGTGGCAAGACCAAAGCCTCTGAGTCCTCACTTCTGAGACCACACTCAGAAGACTGTTTGCTGGTGGCCATGGCTTCTCCGAGTCTGGGAACCCTCTGGACCTGCTTCTGATCCTCATGCTGGTCCCCTGAGACTGAATCATGGACTTGTCCTGTCCCCCACCCCCCATCCCCCACCCCTTAAATGTGCCTGTTCCCTAGGCCCTGGCACCTGCCCCTCCATCTGCTCTCCTGGGCAAGCTCCTCCACTCCGGAGGCTCTGGCTCTGCTCACACTTCCGGGCTCTCTCTCCTGCCTAGAGCCCAGAGCCCTGGACCCATCTGCCTCACAGGCCTCTCCACTGGGGAACCCACAGGCGCCCCACACTCAGCATGGCCACCCTGCACCCATCCCCCAGCCCATCCCCTCCCATACGCCCTCTTCTGAGAATGGCATCAGCAGCCACCCCAGCTTCTGAGCTAGAATTAGGAGTCATCCAATGCATAGTCATCCTTGACACCTCCCTCTCACCCCCGCGTGGGATTGGTCATCAACTCCTTTGGATTTTGTCCTCAGAAAGGATCCTTAGTGTACCCTTCCATCTGCTCCCACTGGCAGCAAGATAAAGCAGGACCTTGCACCTCGCTGATTCTAGGAGCTGCTCCAGAGGAAGCTTCTCTGCCTCATCACTTAGCCCCATAGTCTACCCTCCACACCTCCACCGTCAGAAAGACCTTTATAAAACAGTCCGGATTATGGCCCACCCCTGCTCAAAACCCTTCCATGGCTTCCTATTGCCCTCAGATAAAAGGCTTCATGTAGCCTACAAGGTCCTGGCTGTCCTGGCCTCCATTTCCTGACATCTTTCCAATAATCCCAACATACCCCAACTCCCCATCCTGGCCAGCTAAAGCTTTTCCCTTCACCTAGCAAGTTTTTTCCATCCAGTCTTATCAAAATCCTTCATTTTCTTCCTGACCCACCTCCTCTGAGAAGTCTTCCTTCCTGATTCTTTCATCTGTCAGTTGTAACCACCAGTCCCTCTCCAGTTTCCATGGCACTTTGTTTGTCTCTCTGGAATCCATCTGCTTTCACTCACTAACTCCTCCCCTGGACTTGGAGCTTCTCAAGGGCATGGGCTGGTCTCAGCATCTCTGTGTACTCAGCCCTATACATGGAGTTGGTGGCCATAAACCTCTGCTGTCCATAGGGCTGACGGACTAGGACGAGAAGAAGCCCTAGCATGGCAGCTCCATCCCCAAGCCTGGGCTCCACTGCACCCAGCTACTTTTTCCCAGAGCCTTCCCACTGCCTGCATCTCCCTGATATTTCCCTCCTACCTGCTTCCCTCAGCTCAGAGGGGGCTTAGGGGAGCCTCAGGGGCTGGGAGGGGGACACCTCAATTTACCTCGGGACCATGGGCTTCAGGGAGTCAGCACTGTGGGCCGTGGCCCTGGGCCGTGGTCCTCCACCTCAGTGCTGAGCAGCCTCTCTGATTTTAATGCGGGCCTCAGTGCTTCAGTGAAAGCCGGCATGGGAAGTTGCTAATAATGGCACTAAAATAAAATATGCTACATCTGTTATGGGTAGCAGAACAAAATTAGCTGCTCACACCTCTGACATCCAAGATGTCTTAACTTAAAATACTCCTTGGCTTACTTTACATCATTTACTGATTATATTTAAAAGAAATACAATTTTGCAATTACTGGTTCTTTCCAGTGTGTTATCTATGCATCATTTTCCTTTTATGTTTATATATTTCTCCTTCATTAGTGCAGTCTGAAGGGTGATTAGGATTCTTCAAACATTTTACAGAGGTTAAACGTTGATTAAGATTTAATTATTACTGTAAATAGCTTGGAATGACATATGGTGCAAAAGCCTGACATATGTGCATTTGAATAAATGAAGTGCTATTTCCCAGGATGCCTCAGTAGCTGTTTAACAGCTTTCCCGAAGGGTTATGTTACACCTCATGGTAAGATTGCTGGGATGTTATATTTTGTTGGTTTTTGCAGCTGAAAGCTAAGAACAGTTTTCCAGTTTTTTAAAAACATTGAATATTTTAAATACCTAAATTGTTTTGCACAAATTTTTGCTAATTTGTCTAACTAGGTTAAACATTTTCAAAAGCATTTAGATTTTTAAGCGTGGGCGCTGTGCATTGTGTCAGTGGCAGCGTAGGGACGAGGGGAACCGATAGGGTGGAGGGGACTCGAGGTGGAGGGGACTTGGGGCAGGAGGGGTAGGGAGGGATAAGGTGGTTCGAGGAGAGAGGGATGGGGATGAAACGTGGGTCGTGAGCCTAGCTCTTTTTGTCTGTTTGGCCATACCAAGTAGGGCATTGGTACTGATGTATCAGGGATTACAGGGAAAGGGGCCTTCCTTTCCCAGGATCCCTACTGTAGCCACTAGCTCCAGTCCTTACCAAACTCTCTGTTCAGGACCTTGACCTGCATAGCCTGGCCTTGACTGAGCTCTCTGAAGGACAGGCTCATCTGGGCACCTTCTTCCTACTTCCCAGGTTGGCATGTCTTGGCATTCTGCAGGTGTCAAGGACCAAGTTCAGCAGTTGCACAGTCCTGGCGCTGCTGTGACCCTGCCCAGGGAAGATGTCAGGCTGGGTCTCCTGGCTGAGGGACCACCTTCCTCCCTGGAGCCAAAGACCAGCATCTGGTCTCCAAGGAGACCCCATTTCCCACTGCTGGATACCTCTTTTCTTTCTACCCATTTGTTCAGTACTTAGGGATACCAGCACTGTGCTAGGCCTTAAAGACACTGGAGTGTATAAGACCCACACATCAGCCACCTCAGGGAGCTTGTGATCTGATGTGGAGAGGAGGGGAGTGAGTGAGCATCAGCCCCAAAACAAAGTGGTATCACTTGGACATGAGAAGTGCAGGAGGCTGCAGGGCCAGAGGGTGACATACCCAGACTGAACAAGAGAAGAGAAGATGTCCACAGCTGAGCCATGAAAGTGACTGAAGATGGGGGCAGAAGAAGTGGAGGTGGGAGTGGGGGTGTGAGGGCAGCTCTGGTGGAGAGGTCAGATCAGGCAGAGCTGGAACAAGAGGGGAATAGCCCATTGTGTCCAAGGAACCCAAATTTAGTATGTGGTCCATGTTCTGTAGTACAAGGGGAAAGGTGTTGAGGGGTGGACAGGAGGGGGGATAGTGGTGGTGTGGGAGTCTGGATTTGGCCCCTGAGGGCAGTAGGGGTCACTGAGCCATTTTATAGTGAAGAGGGGCATAACCAGACCTAAGACTTAGCTCGTGGGCACTGGCCATGGTGGGGATGAATCAAAGTGAATGAGACCTTGGGGGAAGGAAGGAAAGAGTGGGTGAGGAGGCTCCAGAGTTTTCAACCAGAATGGTATTGGGTTGTGGTGCCTTTCCCCAAGACGGGACATGGCTGGAAAATGCCTCAGATGGGGGAACACAGGGGCCCCAGCTAGACCAAGCCCAAAGGGCGCTGAGAAGCAATTGGTGGATGTTGTGAAATGAAGAATGTCAGTGACCTTGGAGAGGAAGATTTCTGTGGAGGGTGGTGGGAACAGAAGAAGCCAGATTTGCTGTGGGTTGGAAAGTCAGTGGGAGGTGAGGAAGCAAACACGACCAGGGTAGACAATTAAAGAGATGTGGTTGCTGGGGAGGGGAGAGATGAGGCAGTATCGGAGCCTGCCATGGGGAGGAGGGGAGGGGTCCTCAGACCAAAAGTTCCTATCAAGGGCACTGATGGGCAGAAGTCAGTGGACAGCCAAGGTGGGAAGAGGAGGAATTGGGAGGGGGCTACTAAACAGGCTGGGGGGAGGTGGAGCCTCTGCTGCTGCCCATCAAGGGGAGGAGTAGCTGCTGGGGGCACAGGTGGGCGTGTGTGCACAGGGAGGTTGTGGGAAGCTGGATGATGAGAAGCTAAGTGCTTCCTCTCTGGTGCCTTCTTTTTTTCCTCTGAATTAAGAAGGCTCATGGGCTCAGGAGAGGGGACCTGAAGATGGAGTAGCCAGGGTGAGCAGAGAAAGGTTAGGATGGCCTCTGTGGAGAAAGGGAGAAGGAGTTGAGTGGGCAACAGGGTAGGGTGATGCCACTGCCAGTTGCTGAGGGTCCAGGCAAAGTCAGGGGCAGTGAATTTTGAGTGATCTGCATTAGGTGGTTAGGTTTAAGTGCAGAAATGATAGATGCATGGTTGGGGCCCTCCAAAGCAGGGCTTCTAACAGTCAGGCCTGGAAGGACCCTTGGGCCAGGGAGAAGCTGAAGTGATGGCCTCTGGTTGTGTGTTGGAGGAAGAAGGTGAAGACTAAGTGGAGGGGAACCTGGAGCCTTCAGCCTGGATAGTCTAAACATGGAGAGGAGCAGCAGAGGCTGGGGTGCTGCTGTGGGGGACTATGGGCACCACGAGGGTGGAGTTTGGAGGAGAGGGAAAAGGGGCTCTGGAGATAGGGGAGATCTAGAATTAAGAGGCCAGACCTGGGCTGGCAGGGCAGGGACACTAAGTGTCCCATGTCCATACCTGTCCCCCCATGGTGGCATCTTGCTAAAGAAAGATGTGTCACTAGGCCCTGGCTGGCAGTGTGGGGCAGCAGAGAGACAGAACTATGGGCACCAGGGTCATCCTAACTGCTGCTCCAACACCCCTTTCCCATCTCTCTACCTTTCTTCTCTCTCTTCTTTCTCCTCAGATTGAAACATCTCAATTAGAACCTGAAATTGCCCGGGCCACGAGCAGCCGGACAGTGGTGTACAACAAGGGGCTGTGAATGGTGGTCGGCTGGCCTGAGGACAGCACATTGTCCAGGCCAGGGAGGAGTTGGGGGCAGGAAGGAGTTGCAGAGGCAACTGCAGGGAGGGGCAGGCTGGACACAAGGGGCCACAAGGCCTGGGCCACCTGGGCAGCACTCAACCCACAGTGGTAGGGAGACTAACCCATTCACCTTTTAACATAGGAAGGGGAGAGAGATTCTGACACATTTCCTGTACAAAAGCATCAAGTGCATTTCTGGGCCTTACATGGGGTTGTCAAAACTCCACTCAGCACAATTATGTGTGAAGCTAAAAAACTAGGCGTGCCCATGGGGTAGACACAGGATTCTTTTATACTTTTATTTCTTTTTTTAAATTTTTTTCTTCTTTTTAAAAATCAGAATCAAGTCTGAGCCTTGGTTGAAGCAGACCAGAAGTGACAGGTGCACAGGTGGCCTGGGAGATGGGTAGGTGTGTCTGGTAGATTTAGGATATTAGAGTGACCAGACCAGAGTGAAGAAGTGAAGGGAAGTGGTCTGCACCCCACAGGATGAACTAGCCATGACAGAAGTCCTCAGGAATGGCTCAAAGGAATCAAGCAGCCCTGGAAGACTCCAGAAGATCCCATGAGCCTCAGGCTCTGAACGTGGCCGGCCATCATCCATGCCATAGCTGCGGGACCAGCTCCTGAGTGGAGCACAGTGATACGGGGCTGAGATCTGCCTTCGTGGAGCTCTCACTGATGTTAGGCCCCTTAGAGGACCTCCAGCTCCAAGAAGAGAGCCCAAGGAAAGAATGATGTTTGACAGGAACCATGGGTCTGTGCTGGCCTCTGTGGGAAGATCCTCCTTCAAGTGCGGGCTGCAGGCTGCAGGCTGGGCATCAGGCTGAGGGTAGACTGGAGCTGGGCCGACTGCTGCCTGGAAAATCAGCCATGGAACCTGCCTGCCCCATCCACCCCTTTCTGAGCAGGAGGGTCTCACACCTGAGGGTGCCAAGGCCAGATCCCTAGGACCTATCTGTGAGGCAGCATCAATCCAGGAAGGGTGGGCCCAGTTCTGGCACTAATAGGCTATTTGACCTTGGGCGATCCACCCCCTTCTCTGAGCCTCCCCGCCCAGAAGCAGAATACTGGATCAAGGGTTTCCTACAACTTCCAGTTCATCTTTACCTGTTCTGCTTGGATGCTGCTCATCTCAGCATCAGCATGGACACTAGCCTGTGAAAGGAGCAGGCCTGTTTGGGATTGGCCAGCAGTTGGCCTCAGAACCCGGACCATGCCCTTCTGTATGTGAGCACTTGACCTTTGCCAAACGCTTCACTGTTCTGAAGGAGGAGGTGGCATGGATGCCTTTGCATGAGCATGGGCCCACAACTGAATCCACCTCTCACCTCTGCAGGCTCAGAGTGCCCTTGCTGCTGGCTCTTCTCCCATTTGCAGGCAAGGGAGGAAGAGAGCGAAGTGGGAGGCAGGGTGACTCCTCACCTGAAAAGCCCAAAAGGAGAATCATGGCCTCGATGTACTCTGCACCTGACTCCCTCTAGGATGGGCACTCTGAACATGCAGCCCTGGGCCTCCCTCCCCTGGTGACCTTGAGAGAAATCTAGGCTAGAGGTAAACACATGTGTGTGGAGGGCAAGGGATGTGTGAGCAGCAAGACGTGACCACAGGCAGTCTCTCCACATCTTGGGGGACGTGTAGTTGTGGTGAGGTGGGTCTTCCATGGGCACTGACACATGCACGCTTGGTGGCTAGCAGCTGGTTCTGCAGGCTGTTGCCGTGAGGGTCCACCACACTCTGGAGGAGCATCCATCCCTGCTTATCAGGGAGAGAAGATGTAGATCAGTATGGAAGACAAAACAGCAGGGGAGAGGGGGCCACAGTGTTGGAGGGGCAGGTATTTTGAGCCAATCCCACCGTAATATGACTGTTCCAATCACTGCTGGCTGTGCTGGTCTCTGGGCCTGGACTGGAAGCTGGGCATGTCTGGGTCCTCTTTGAAAAGCTCACTTCAAGCTCACCCTGCCCTATCTTGTCATAGGGTCTTGTTCTTGTGCACTTTATCTTGGGCCCAAACTGCACCCCTATACTTACCTATCCCTTCCAGAGGCCCAGCAGAGATGGGGCTTTTGCACTCCCCCTCCATGCTGATTGCCCCAGCCCAGCCCCCTCACCCCATGGCCTCAGCATCTCATATCTGCTTTGTCTCTGGATGATTTTTTTTTTTAATCATGTTTTCAAATGCAATTCCAGGTGAGCTAAGGGGGCTGCTCTGCAGGAGGGTACACTGGAAAAGGATCCTTATAGCTCAGGGTGTTGGTGACAAGAGGTTCAATGGGCCATGCTGCTAAGCCCTGGTCTGGCTTTAGAAATCCCCATAAAGAGAAACTTGCTGCTAACACCCATGCTCATCTCTGCTGAGGGCAGAGGAGAGAGGTCTTGGGGCGGGGTGGGGGGTGGGGGTGGGGGGTGGATTGGTTCGTGACTGGGGAGGAGGCCAAAATTTTCCTGCTCAATACTCCTCTGGTCACTTGAAACATTCCTTTAGTCCCGGGGATGGCCTTCTCCTATTCCCAGAAAGCAATTTGAGAATATAAGCTCCAAACGTCAAAGATGTCAAGGCAGCCATCAGGCCCTGTTCCCTTCCTGACTGTGAGCTGGCTTGTTTCCTGTTTGAGCCTCTGGCCTGGAAGAAGGGTGGCATCCTGAGAAGAGCCAGGGGAAGATCCCAGGTGGTCTGCCAGCCTTGGGCAGGGATGAGTGAGGCCCCAACCCACAGGCCTCATCACACCCAGGGGACTTCACAGTGTTTTTTTAACCTCAAAAAATTTCTCAATCTGTGTGATTTATGTAATACTAATGACCTGTGGGCAATAAACAATGCATTTAAAGCATCAGGGTGTGGCTTTGTGAATCATGGTGGGAGAGGTGGGAATATGGACGCACAATGGGAAAGAGTAAAGGTTTTATAGAAAGGCCCCTGAGGAAGGTGTTGAGTCAGGTCCAGGATGGGCAAGGTCAGAGGGAAAGCCAAGAGGAAAGTGAAGGAAAGGACAGAGCATGGAAGGCAGGAAGCTGGGCAAAGGGGTTAAGTTGACACTGCTGAAGGATCCCCTTTGCAGAGTTGCTATTGAGCGCTCACTAAGGTACCCAATTCAAGGAACCAGTACATGACTCTCATTCTGTTTGTACTTGTGAGGCTGGAGGAGGGAGAGTTATCATCATTCTGGACTACCTGTGACCAGGTAGAGAAGTTTCAGAGTGGGGAAGGTCTAAGCCAAGTGGAAAGGTGCTGATGTTTGCCATGTACATGGTCCCAATCCTGAGAATTGTGCCTTCCTCACTCCTCCATGGTCCCTTGGGGCCAGGACTTGGCCACCTCCTGAGACCCCTGGCTCCTCCTCTTTCAGGTAGCTCCCAGAGGACCCCAAGCATCTTCCAGCCCTGCGGAGAGAAACTGGTGAAGAATAGCAGAGAAAAACCATTATGGTTAGTGTCAGCCAGGTTCAGCCCTATCATGGCCCAGTGTGACTCAGTGACTTCCAGTGAGTCACTTTCCTTATTCACCCATTTGTTCAGTCATGATGTTGAGCACTTTCTGTGGGGCACTTTTTTAACTGGGCTTGGGGGTCCTTATGTCACTTGCTGGCCTGTTGGAAGGACAGAGAAACCAGATGAAGAATGAACCTATACTCTTTTCTTGCCTTGCAGGTGTGTGTAGGTGCTGTCTCCACTCCAGGCCACTGGGCCTCCATAGAATAGAAGGAAGGAGGAGAGAGGGGTGGGGGTGGGGTCTGTTCTCCAAGTGGTACCTCCAGGCCAGGGGGCTTCTGGTCTCCGAGGAATTTGCTTAGAGCACAGGCCACAGCCCCCATCTGGGTGGAAATCTTCGACTCTCAGGACAGACACAAATCTCTTCTGGGAGCTGTTTGTTGTTTTTAGCTGTTTGGGGGCTCAGCTCCTGCCCAACTCAGAGATCATTAGCACTCCAGGAATGCAGTCTCCCCTGCTTGCCATACCCACACGCCTGGCCAGTAGGGCCTCCCTCCTCCCACTCAGGCAAAGGCTAGGAGAGTCAGAAATCTAGGGGGTCAGAGCAATGATGAGTGCCCCTCTTTTGAGGCCTTAGGGACCTGCCTCATTTTTAGAATGGAGCCTCCATCAGTCCCTTAGTGCTGCTGCTGCTCTTGTCATCTCACCCATTCCTTGGTCATTGGTTAACCCCTCAAATGGGAATGTCTCAGCCACTCCCCTCAAAAGCCTAACCCCTACAGGCCCACCGTTCTCTTCAGTACAAAGTATCCCTCAGGCCAGTGTCCAAGAAGTGTTCTTTCTCCACCCTGCACCAAGGCACCTGCTGGCAGCCTTGTCTAAGGCCAGAGCCTACCACCTTTCCACCAAGGATGCCTCCCCAACCAAAACAAGAATCTTGGCTTTATGGAGGGGTGGAAGGGTGGAAAGAAGAGAACAAAAAGGTGAAAGAGGAGGTGACAAATGGACAGACCCTTTCCGTGTAGACCTTATGCACGTGGGGGCTGGCATCAGTCCCAGGCCACATGACACTGGCTTTCCTCCTCTGCCAAGAAGCTACTATGTTAGAGGACAGGGCAAGACCCAAGAGGGGCTGTGGACCAGCTGCCACAGGCCAAGCACAAGTGAGCACCTGAGGCCTAAAGTGGGGAAAGGCGTCCTCCTGCCCCCATTCAGAAAGGGAAGTGGACACAGATGGGGCTGCTGAGGAAACCACATAGGGGCCACTGCAGCAGTCACAGTGGGGGAGATGAGGGCTGGGCTAGCATGGTGGGGGCATGGATGGAGAAAGCAGAGGGATGCAGGGCTGAGCACCTCTTCATAATTCACTGTAGAGAGAGCAGCAGGGAGGAGGCTGAGATGCCCTAGGTTTCTTCTTGGGAAGCTCACAAGAAGGGGATGCGATTTCTCTGAGCCAAGGAACAGAGAAGGAAGAACAAATCTGTAAGGAAGGTGATGTAGGTTCTTAAAGGTTCCTGTGAGAGAGCCAGTGGAATCCCAAAATTCAGATGCTGAAGTGTCAACCTCAAATACAAAATGTGACTGTATTTGGGGATAAGGTCTTTAAAGAGGTAATAAGTTAAAATGAGGTCATTAGGATAGGCCCTGATCCCATATGGCTGGTATCCTTATAAGACCAGGAGATCAGGACATGCTAAGAGAAAGCCCGTAAACATGAAGGTGGGTATCTGCAAGTGAAGGAGAGAGGCTCAGAAGAAACCCACCCAGGTTGTGGTGTTTGGTTATGGCAGCCCTGGTACACTAATACAGGAAAACAAGGAGAGTGTTGTATTCCAGAGGGACAAGAGAGGAGAGTGCTACAAGTATGAGTTGTTCTCCATACCTTAGCTGGCCCTGAAAGTGAAGGAAGCTGAAGACCAAAGCAGGTTCCTTGAGAGGACCTGGAGAGAATGGTCTTGGTGGTGTGGTCAGGGCACAAGGCTTCAGTGGCTGAGAAGTCAGTGGCCCTCCTAGTGATGCCAGCAAATGTAATTCTGTAAAGAAATTTGGTTGCGAATTGGGCAGAGATGTGGCAATGGCTGCAGGGTGAAATGGACTAAGGAGGCACTTAGGAGGGAGACTCTGAGGCATGAGACAGAAGAGGCTGTGAAGACAGGAAAAAGGAACAGAGCAGGAGTGAGCCCTCAGGGTTGCAGACAGAATCTGGAGCCTAAGTCAGGGATCCTCCTGGTCAGGAGAAAGGTGTCATGAGTAGTAACAGGAGGCAAGTGGAGAAGATGGGTTGGAGGCAGGTGGTGTGGGGTGAGGGTGGGAGTCAAGGGTGATGCTCCTCCAGACCCACCTGCATCCTCTCTGCCTACTGTCTCCTTAGGAGGTGGACTCCAGGGGAGGCTGGCTTGCCTCCACTTGCTCTCTGTCTTCCACCATTGGGAGCCACCAGTAGGAGACTGGAGGATGTATCCTTCTGTCCCTCCTGCCATCTGTGACCTTTTCTCCACTGTTGGTCACTCTCCTGTCCAGGGGCCAGTCCCAAGCAGCTATCCTCTCCAGTTCGGCCACTGTTCCCACTACTCTGGGCCCAGGCCATGTGGGCTCTCCATTATTACTAGCCCTGAGGTACTGTAACATCCCCTGTGAGTTTCAAGAATTGACTAATTGTTCCCTTATTAAACTCTCCTCCATAGCCCTGTTTGATGGCACCTTCTCTGACTGATGAGAAAAACGTCTTCTCTTCTAGAGCTGTCTTTTTTCTTTCTGAAGATGGAAGTCTTCTGCTGAAAGTAAGAGGAAGAGATCTTTGGGGAGAAGGGTGACAGTCTGACACCTCTCTTGTAGAGTTGGGGGGTACTTAGCAAAGGGGACCAGGCCCCATACTAAAGGAGGCCACCCCACATGCTTGCCTGATGTCCTCACAGACTGACTGCAAGGGCAGGTGCAGAAATGGTCCAAGCAGGCTTGAGACTTTGCCAGGCAGGTGCAATTAAGAACTAGTGGGTGGCTGGGGATTTAGTTCAGTGGTGCCTCCACCTGCCTCGCAACCAAAAGTTCCCGAGTTCAATCCCCAGTACAAAAAAAAAAAAAAAAGAACTAGTGGGACATGCTGGAGAGAGAATAGAAGGGACCATGGTTAGCAGGCCTTTTAAGGCCCAGCAATGAGCAGGTCAATGGAAATGGCTGATCTGATAGGACAGAACTTTGTGACTCAAGAGAGGGCCCATTCAGAGCTGATAAGGCCCAAGAGTGAGGGGTGATAGGGAGAGTGGAAAGAGGCTGGGGTGCTGGATGGGTTGTGATGTAGACTGTGAGTCTTGAGGGGTCTGAAAGACTATAAGCTGGTGGCTTGGACAAATGAGGAGGTGTAACTGGGATGTGCAGCCACACATTGCACACGTGCACAACACACATGCACAGCCGCACGCCCACACCCACCCACCCAGTCACACTTTCGCGCACGCCCACAGCCCGCCCAGACACTCCAAACACCCTCACATGCACTCACCCTCACACGAACCCCAGACAGCAGATGGGGCGCTCGGGTAATTGGTTAAACCTGTTCCCGATGTCTAGCTCCGCCTTGGCAGCGCCGTCTGACAGGAAAGCTGGCTGGGCCTGCACTGCTCAGCCTGCTGGCCTCCCCACCCCCTCTCCCTGCAAGACTGCCCTGGAGCAGGGTCCAGGGGAGGCCTGTGGGCCCCACTGGGTCCTGCCTGGATAGAGCCAAGTTCACTTGGCAAAGGCTGTGCTATGCCCTGTGGGAAGCAATCACAACTCCTGCAAGGAGGTGGCACACAGATGCAGAGATGCTAAGAGCATGCACCATGCAAAGGCCACAGGGACCAATTCCGGAAAGTTTCGTGGACAAGAAGATGTGTAAAGATTGTTCCCTAAAGGCAAGGTCTGTGACTTCAGCCACAAAAGTTAAGAACAATTTCCTGCTCTCTCTCCACTTCAGGCTCACATACCTCTGAGCTCTTACAAGTGCTTGTGTTAGTCAGCCCTTCACTCTGCAGGGCCAGGAGGCCAACCCAGCTGAGGGAGGTGGCTGACCAGGCTCCTCAGGGAAGGCCTGGCCAGCAGCTCCCACACACTGGGGAAGTCAGCTGGCCAATGTCCACTGTCCATCTTGCCCCGTGTGCCCCTGCTCTCCAGGTGGGAGGGGCTATCAGGGAAGGAAGGGAGCAGCAGTCCTCATCTTCTCCCCTTCTCGGCTGCATCTGCGTCTCTTCGAGAGAGACTTTGGTTTGTTCCCTGGAGAGGGCCCAAAAACTCCCAAATTAGCAAACCTGGCAAGCCCGCAGCTCAGAAAATAGTTCATCCTGATTCCATGTTTTTCAGGCTCACAGAAGCCTTTATTAATGAAGTCACAACACCAATATTTACCGTCTGCGGGAGAGGCACAACATGGGGGATGGATGGGACTGCAGCGGGGAACTCCCTGCCCCGCCCCACAGGCCTGGCTGGGGAGATTGACAGGTTTCCCCCAGGTCCTTTCCAGCCCTTTATCTGCATGATGGGGTGCTCTGCTGTGATCTTCCCAGACCCCTTCCCCCACAGAGCAGACAGGATCTAGAGAGGAGTGGCTCACCCATTCTTCTGTCCCCCACTGGGACCGAAAGGTGCCTCTTCTTGCCCTCTCCCCAACTGTGTACACACTCCCCAGAGGTCACCCCACCTGTTTGGCAGTGACAAAGTCACCTTGTGGTTTAACCTGGACTTATCCAGGTAAGCGTTTTCCAGATGTGAGGGATGCATTCCTGTTAAGTGGAAGTGGGGGCAGGGGCCGAGGGATGGGACAAAGCCCTTTGGTTTCTAGCATTAACTTAACACAGGTGAGGTGAATAGAGTAGAGAGTGACTCCCATAGGCCAAGTGGGACCTGGATCTGAGGTCTCACAGAAGGAGGGATGTGCTTGGATCTCTGCATGTGCCCCAGGCAACAAGGTGGGGCCTTTGACATCTTTCCAGTGTTTCACACAGATCCAGCACCCGTGATGTGCTCACCTACAGCTGAGGTGGGAAGAACAGCATTAACAAAGGCACAGCACAGCAAAGAGCCCCAGCTTGCTTAGGGACGGGAATGGGCGAGACTGAAGCAGAGGGCACCAGAAACAAGGTAGGAGAAGCCAAGGATGAGAAAAGTGGAGGAGGTGAACGGCTGAGGAAGAGGGGAACAAGATACTATTTGGGGGCGAAGAAGAGAACCCTAGCTGCAGCATGGAAGGCCTCCTCTGAAATGGGCTTCATCCTAGACATTCACAGAAGCCACGAGATGTCCAGACTCCCTGAGGAGAGCAGACCTGGGCCTGGCTGCTGATAGGGACAGCTGAGGGGTGCTGCACTGAGGAAGTGTAGCTGGGAAGTCAGTCTAGACTCAGCAGTCTGGCAGGGGTTGGATGCACTGTGGGGAGAAGAGGAAGCTTGAGGAAGATTCCCAGGTTCCCTCTACCTGAAGGCTGTTTGCTGCGGTGGGCAGTCCTGGGGGGCAGGTAGGGAAAAGGGTCCAGCAGTGAGTGTGTTGGGCTTGAGGTGCTAAGGGGTATGGGGAGCAGCAGGTGGCAGGCTTAGCAGAGGCTGGCAGAGACACAGAAAAGGGAGCCAAAGGGAAGTCCTATGAAGCAGATGTGAACCCTGTCAGCGGCATGGTGGGGAGGCAGGAGGAATAAAGACTGACCAGGGTGGACAGAGGCGAATGCATGGATACATGGATGAAGCCAGGGAACTCCGAGAGAGGCTAGAGTAGGTGTCAGAGGTATAAAATCAAGGCAGAGGGGAAGGAGTCAAGGAGGGCATGGACAGCAGAGCAGAGGGCAGGTGAGTCTGGACAGTAGGCAGTTGTCTGGCCACAAGGGGGTGGCCAGTGAGTCATTAGCATCAGCAGAGAGCTGGAGCAGAGGCCAAAGAAAAGAGCATTGAGGAGCACATGAGAGATGAAGAAGTGGAGGCAGTTCTCAGTGGGAAAAGCAAAGACTATTAGGAACACAGATTTTGCTTTTCCAGAAAGAAAAAAAAATCTCATATGTCCAATGGAGGGGACAAATGGACAAACTGAAGGACAGGTGAACAAGAGACCCCAGGGCTCTGCCTTGTCACTCATTCTTGGGCCAGGAATCCCTGGGGATTGGTGCAGGCTTATCTTCAAGCCTCTTGGGAGCTATAACCTCCCCAGGGGTCCTCAAAGGACAGGTGAGTAGCCTGGAGGGGCCAGGACTTGGGGTTGGGAGAGTCAGCCTCTTTGACACCCCCCACTACACCATCCCTCTGATTTTTTTTATACCAGGAATCCAACTCAGGGCCTTGTGTTTGCCAGGCAGGCACTGTGCCACTGAGCTACATTACCTGGCCCTTCCCTCTGGTTTCTGCTCAACTGGAGAAGCCACCATGTCTCTAACCATGCATCCTCTCCCTCTCCACAGAGCTCCCTGGCTTGACTGTAACCCCTCAGTGAATTTGGAGAGACTCGGACATTGCCTCCCTCAAAACACAGGTGGTACTGCCCTGTGTCTAAACTGTTTCTCCTGCTGAGGAGCTGGAGTTCAGAGACCAGTGTTGACCATCACCAAAGGAGAGGAGTCAATGGACTGACCTTGCCCCATCCAATTCCTCACCTCAGGCACCAGGTCCCTGAAGACACTTGCTCTAGCGGCCCCCACAGGCCCCAGAGGCAAAACCCACCATCCCAGCCTCTAGGGTTGGAGCTGGATGCCTGTGTCATTAAGAGAGAGACTTTTATTATTCCCATAGGGAAGGGAGATACAAAGGGATCACTAAGAACTACAGTTGGTATCTGGAAAATAAATTAAACAGAAATGCATCAAAACAAAAGGAAGGTAAGAGAAATGGAGAGCGGCTGGGAGGCCGCAGTGACAGGCAGCCCACCCAGGCAGGCAGGCTCTCCAAGGAGAAGGCTAAGCAGTCCCAGGCCTCAGCCAGCCCATTTCCTGTCCTTCTGCTGGTGGTGACCCCAGGCTCCAAGCCCCATGGGGCTGTGACCCCAGGCCTCCCTGTAGCCTGGCCAGGGAGTGGCCAGAGTCCAGCTTGGGCCCTCATGGGGCCTGGCCAGCAGCAAGCAGCACTCTGCCCTTGTGGGTTCATAGTTGCCCCTCTAGTCATTAGAGGTGACATCGATGTCCTCCCCGTTGGCCTGCTTCGTGGCAATGCGCCACCGGTTGATGTGATGGGAGCCCTTCTTCTTCTGCTCAGACTCTGGTCCTTCTTCCTCCAGCTTCTGCCGTTTGTACTTCGTCCTCCGGTTCTGGAACCACACCTTCACCTGGGCCAGGGAGGGAGGGGGCACAGGTAAGAAACACCCAGGAGGCCCCAGGGCAGCCAGAGGGGCCTCAGCACATGGGGTGAGCTGGGATTCAGATGGGGAAACTGAGGCTGTGCAGGGCAGAAGCCCCCCTCTTCCAGCCAGATGCCACAAGATGGGACTGGAGAACTGCTCTTCCAGATGCAAGTGAGATGGGGCAGGAAGAGGACACTGGGCCAGAGTGAGGGGTGGTTTTCCTGCCCCTCTCAAGCAAAGGTGAGGGAGGGGGTCTTGGAGCTGCCGAGCATCCTGGTCCTGTAGCCACAACAAAGCAGAGAGCAGATGTGAAAGTGCAGGGAAGACCTGCTGCTCCACTAGTTTCTAGAGAAGAGATAATAATTGCTCCTTCGCAGGGTTGAGAAAATGCAAGAACATGTGAAAAGCCACAATGTGAGTCCTGGCAAGTTCCCAGGGAGCCTGAAGTAGACCCTATCCCCCAGGCTTTCCCCACACTCTTTGCTCACAAAAAGACAGAGTAGACATGGCTTTATTACCAGGAGATGGTATCCACACCAAGAGCAGGCCCTGGGCCAGGCAGACCACTCCTAGAGGTCCCAGAACCACCCCTGGAGATTTGACCCGAATGCTGTCAGTGTCCTTCATCAGGGGACCCTTTCTCAGCTGCACCACGTGGAATTCTCCTACCCTACATCAAGCTGGGCAGCAGGGAGCCCTATTCCTCAGGTGCCATTCCTCAGCAAGCCCTTGTCCTTCTTGGACAGACAGGAGGGGGAGGAGGTTTGTCTGAGGCCCCATCTCAGAGCACTGCTCCGTCCTTCAGAGGCAGCTCCAGACTGCCTGCCCACATAGATAGCACTGGTCCTTGTGGCCTATCCATATGTGGGAATAGGTCACAGGAGAAATCCTAGGGAACAAAATCAAGCTTCTAGTTGAACAGTGAGCCCTGCCCCACTCTGTGTCAGGCAGTAAAACCCCTGACCATGTAAAGGGTCGGATTCAAATAGAGACTGGACAAAATCTTCCGTGATGAGGGGAAGCAGGCCTGTGATTCTAAACTTCTCCAGGAAGCCTCCCCAACCTCAGACCCATCTTTAATTATCCCTCTCTTCCTCTTCCAATGTTCACTCAGGCCAGGCCCAAACCCTACTCAGAGTTGGCAGAGGGATCTGGGCACCTACCTTGGCTGTCTCTTCCCTTCTCTGGGGTTAAGTCCCTCATCCATAGGAGAAATGTGTTGACAACCCTTGCAGCTCCAGGATACCTCCTGGATGGAGGCTCCAGAGGGTGCCCGGGGAGGGCATGCAGGGAGAGCAGGTTGCCAGGCACAGATAGTACCTTGAAAATGTTAACTCACGGAAAAGCAGGCAGGTGCTGCCCACTGCAGCTGTGCAGACACCATGTGGTGAGTTGTGGTGGGCATCTTAGTCTGGGCACCAGTGGTGGCTGCTGAGGAGAGATCTTGGTCTCTGGGAAGGGCTGAGGGAAGCTCTTAGAAAGGCTATCCAGTGTAGTCCCTGGGGCTTTAGCCACAAAGCCAGGCAGTGCAGCCAGAGGCAGGCCTGGCACCCAGGTCCCTGCAGCCACAACAAAGCAGAGAGCAGACATAAAGGAGCTCTCACGCTTGATATGGTTTCATGGGCCAAGATGGATGCGCCATCTCACACACCATCAGATACTCCTCTCTGTCCTCTCCATTGAGTCTTGCCCAGTTTCCCCCTCGTAATTCCCCCCTGCACCATGAGGATTCCCACTGGATCATCTGCCTGGCCACTTGATTTTAGAGCACTAGGGTCACTATCAGCCAGCCACAGACAGGAAAGCCGGCCCAGGAAGAGACAGGATTCCTTGCTAAATGGATGGAGTGAGGGCAAGGGGTTTCTTCCTTCATTTCCAGGGCATGGTACACACCTGTAGCCTATATGTCTCACCTCATGTATGCAGGGGAGGGAGGCAGATACTCTGGACACAGGGCATCTGGATTCCATGCCCATCTATTACTGGGCCTAGGGCTGCCTGAGCCCTGGATGGTTCTCAGCACAACCATTTGTCAGCCATCCCCACCCCTGCCCTCAGCCCCACAGCCTGCTATGACTGTGCCAGCCAGTGGGTGGGTGAGCTCACCCTGCCTCCTGTGCATGACTCAGGCCTAGATGCAGGGCTAGGGCATCATTTCTAAGAAGCTCAAGTGGGCTGGTCACAGGAGAGCACCAGGTGATGGTGGAAAACATCAGGGACAAAGGGTCACTCTTTGCACCTTTCTCCTTCTCACACACACTCCCAAGCCTCCTTCCATGAAGGAGACTCAATATTTACACTGGCTTCTAGTGGGGTGGACCAGCATACTACCCTTGCCCAGCAACAGTGGCTCAAAGAAGTAAAGCACTCATGGTGGAACTGAGGGTACAAGATATGCTCTCAGCCCAGAGGCAGCTTCCTGGCATACCAAGTAAAAGGTGAGGCAGACTGTTTTCTCCATGGAAATACTGCAGTCAAGAAGGCAGCTCTCTAGAAACAGGGATGCAACCCTTTCCCTCGGCAGCCTGGCATCTTCTAGAGAATAGCCTTGGGCTGAGTGTCCAGATGCTGTTTACAAAGACTAATAATAGGGGATTGCTTATGACTTCATAATGTTAGTGGCAAAGCCAGGATGCACAGCATTGGCATAGTGTGGTTACAACCATGGAAAACAAAATCTATGCATGGAGAAAAAGAATAGAAAGAAACGTGCCCAAACTATGGGTGACTTTTCTTTCTTCTTTCCACTTTTCTGAATTCTCTTTAATGCATTACTAACAATAGTTTTTCTTATATGTGTATGTGTGATGCTGGGGATTGAACATAAGCCTTGAACATGCCAGAAAAGTACTTTACCACTAAATTATACCCCCACCCTTTAGAAAATTTTATTTTAAAAGAGGGTCTCATTCAGTCTCCCAAGTTGGCCTTGAACTTGCAATCCTCCTGCCTCAGCCTTCCAAGCTGGGATTACATGCATGTGCCACCATGTTCAGCAATAGTTATTTTTCACTTGGAAAAAAAGGAACTGGGTTCTGAGTGTAATAGACGAGAGTGATATCTTATAAGATTTTTAACCAGCAGGGCAACTCTGGAGTCAATGGAGAATAGCAAACCTAGGAGGAAAGCAGATCATGTGTTGTGTCTCCCAACTCCTTAGAAGCTGGCCTTCAGAGTCTGTACTATTCTCTCCTCGCCTCCTCACCCCAACACCAACACACTACTCATCTCTCTCTCTCAGCCCCCAAAGCACAGACAGAATGCTAGCTAGAGGAGCTCCTCAACCAACTTGATCCCTCTGGTCTTGGAGAGAGGTTCCCTGTGGTCACCCAAATCCTCACTTCACAGAGTGTCTCTCAGGTTCTTAATGAAGACAGATCCTTTCAAGATTCCCCACTTTTGTCTGAGTTCCCAAACTTGTAATACTTTTACTTGGCCTTTAAGATCCTGCTCAGATGTTCCCAGTGAGGACCTTTCCCAGGATCCAGCCCAGAAGATCTGTCCCATGTACGGTCATCCACTGGACAAGGTGAAATAACCTAGCCCTGTGTCCAGGCAAAAAGTGACAGGGCCAACCTGGAAAACAGGAGGAAATCAACAGAAGAAGAACAACTGAAGAATAATTAGAAAAGAGGTTTGGGAAGTACTGAGTGTTGGAGAGATGGGAGCTTTTTGCAGGGACTTATTTTAGAGGACACTTTTATAAGTGAGTCAGTTCTCAATTCTATGTGGTAGATTGGATTACCATTTCTTGAAGGAATGGGAGAGAAATCCATTGTTGAGAAGGGCAAAGCTCAGCTTGAGTCAGACAAGAAGGAGATGAAACTGCTGAGGATGAATGAACTTATTAGTTCTTTAAAGGACTGGTCAATGTATGCATCATGAATGAAGGGATGCATATATTAATATACAAATAAAAATAAATGCACACACGAGCCAATAAACAAGCAAGATCCAGCTCCAGCCAATATCTTAGTGCAAATCATACTTTACTTTTGAGTAATGTGCTGTTTTGAATGAAGGAAGTCTAAATCCCTTCTCTTTTTTTCTCCCTCTACTTCATCCCTGCATACTTTCAGGGGGAATACCTATCTTGTTCTCAAGGAGTAGTTCAAATATCCTTATCAAGATCTTGTAACTCTGACATGGGAAGCTTCTCTTTATGTTCAACTGCTATCTCCTGCTGTAATTTAAGCATGTCTTCTTATTCTGTCATCCTCAGACACAGGGAGAGTCCTCAGAATAGACAGCAGCTTGGAGACATCAATCAAGTCACTCCTCAGCCTTGTCTCCTCCCTGCCCTCTCCTCTGAGGATCTATTTCCTTTCATTTGTTCATGTCAATGTTCCCACTCTTGAGGCCAAGCCCAATGCCATGCAAAGCTCAACCCTTATCTCCCAAGCTGAGATCACCTCCAACTTCACACCAACCACTGCTCTAACTCTTCCTGTCTTCTTATCTCCTCCTCTCTTAGCCCATCCTGGACCCTCACCCTTACTCTCAGGGAGAATTCACAAAATTCCTCTTTCTCTCCAGGACCTTGTTTATTATCCCAGCTTCTCATGGAACCACTCCAGTCTTCTTTACTCTTTCCTCACCCCACCACACAGGACCCCTGGAACATCAGGGTTGTAGAAACTCTTGAAGAGAAGGGCAAAGACTTAGAGAAGGGACAGGTGATCATAGAACCACAGAAAGCTAATAACAAAAGGATCTTAATGTCCCTGAAATTCAAGTCACTTGGAAGTTCCCGCCTATCCATCCTCCAAAGGATAGAGCATTCCAGAGCAGGAAGGGGCTCCGAAAAGCTTCCTTTCCATACCCTGGAAAAACCTACAAGAAGGGGACTCCTGCCTCCCAATACCTTCCTCTTGCTCTCAAGCTCCAAGATGGCAGCAGGACTTCACAGTTCCTTCTCCTTAACCTGCCATCTCCCTTCCCTTCCTTCCCTCTAACCCAGATTCCTATGCATCCCCCTGAGCCTTCCAAGTCAGAGGCCTCCTGAAGTCTTCTGCCCACTGACCACCCTCAGCCTATAGCTGTGACCTCAAGAGGACTCCAGCCACTCATCCTTGCATGTCTGCAAGTGTCTACACTTTGCATTTAGCCTCCACCAATGAATGAGGACTCTCCAAGGCTAAGGATCACATTCTTGCATCTTTTTGCCTCACAGCTCAGCTAAAGGCACAACTAGTCGAGGTCAAGGGAGATCTGTTCAGAGCAGAATGGGCAGCTGGAAACATTGACCAATTGATCATCCAGGAGTACCTAGGTTCTTTCATTCCTGCTAAAACTAATGTACCCCCCTTCCCCCTCACATGAACACACACACAGAGAAGTATGCAAGTGGCACTCACATTGTATGACTGCCTCCTGGCATCTGATGACTATCTATAATGTCATCTGACCTTTGGGTGTCAATTATGGTAAGCCCACATGTGCCTCACATTCCTCTCTCTCTCTCTCTCTCTCTCTCTCTCTCTCTCTCTCTCTCTCTCTCAAGACTCTGCTCTGACCCAGGCCTTAGTCTATTCAATAAGTCTCTAGGACTGAAGGTTAGATGAGTGCCTTTCTTGACATATTCAATAGCTGTACCATGGCAGTGAGGAGCAAAATAATTAAGGCCAGAAGTAAACCTGGCTCTTGCTCAGGGCCTTTCCTTCCATTTCCCAAGCTGACCTACTGGCCATCCCAGGACAAATCCCCTAGTCCTGGCTAAACATAAAGCCTTACACCAACAATAAAATAGTATAGTCTGCTCACCTCCCAGCATCTGTTACCAGATCTCTGGGAGCACATCCCCTATTCCCATTGCTTAACCTATCCAGAAGTTTCATCCACAAACCAGTGTTTCTATTATCTAAATCAACAATCAGCTATAAAAGTACAGGGAAAAGAGAAATAGAGTGATGGGGGGTAGTGAACAGTGACAACACATAGCAAGAGGAATGATTGGTAACATTCACATGTATGGAATCTAAAGAAATGTGTCTATTTATTCAATACAAGTTTATTGAGCATCTATTCCACACTGGACACTGAGCCCAGCCCTGTGAGAAACAGACAGGCCTGGGGCCGGGGATTTAGCTCAGTGGTTTCGCTGCCTGCTGCACAAGCGCAAGGACCCGAGTTCGATGCCCGGTACAAAAAAAAAACAAAAAAAAACAGGCTTGGCCTCTGCTTCCCACAGCCAAGATGTGCAAGCCTATTGTTCCTCAGAATCATCCAAGGGCTGTTTTTAAAATTTTCTCCTGGGGCCTGTCTTGTACCCTCTAAGAGAATCTCCTAGGTGAGGCCCAGGAATCTATATTTTAAGATCTTCCTGTAAAATACATGCAGCTGAGCTATATAGATTGATATTTGGACATGACAGATAATTAAACAAGTAATAACAGTAAAGTGTGATGCATATTATGGTCATAAGGAATATACTGTGAGCTCTGAGAATGTGGAGGAGGGATTAATTGGAGATACAGAGAAGTAGAATATAAACGAGCCACAGAAACTAAGGGCTGGAGAGAACCCTGGAATTTGTTTCAGTCAGTGGAACAGATACAGTAACTGAGGCCTAGAGAGAAGACAAAGCCAGAGACCATGGGATGGTAGATAACCGTCAGTTGACATATGAATATATTGCCAGCTACTAATAGCTCTATTTAGATGGAAGTTTGAGATGGATGGTAGACACACAGAAGATGAAACAAAAGAGATGATAAAGAGAAAATCAACAGATGGGTAAAAAAGAGTTACTGTTAGAAAGAAGAACGTGTAATTAATAGAAAATAGGAAATAATTTATAAATTAACAGATGTAGATGGATAGATATAAAACAGCTATCCATGAGCAGATTAGAGAGCTCTGCGCCACAAATGTACTTACTGACAGCAGAAATATATAGCAGGGTTGATGGGAGTAACTGATGTTTGACAAATAGTTGATAGCTGAAAATGACAGACAAGCTTGCCTGGTAAGTACTGAGAGGGGGATGGATAATTAGTTAATGACATAACTTAGGTCCAAATGATAAGGTCTGAGGACAGCAGAAAGTCAATTCTGATGATGGAGGCTGAGTGAGGCAAGAAAAGGATTGGCCTAGGGGATACCCCGGCAGGCATGGTCCTTATTAGGCCACCAACCTAAGGTAATTCTTTAAACAAAGGGATGGAAGGGACTGGGGATAGGAACTACTGTTATTTGAGTTTTTATTAGGTGGCTATAATCCTTGTATAACCCATTTGATGAGGAAACCAGAACTCAGGGAGGTTGTGTGACTTGTCCAGGGCCACACAGTTACTTAGCAGGGAGGTTTGAAGTCATGTCTGCCCGACTGTGGGGACAGGAGGTGTGCTCAGTTCATCTCTACATTTTAGGATCCTCGCCTGGAAAGAGATATGGCCTCAGTGAAATTCCTCATGCTTAAACCTCCCATAGTTCTATCATTTTTTGTTGTTGTTCCTGTGCAGAAATCAGTTCATTTTACAGAGGAAACAAAATTGATTGGCCATGAGTTCTAATAATAAAGCTGGATACATTATTTTATTCTATCTAGTTTTATCTTAAATATATGTTTGAAACATCTCAATAAAAATGAAAGATACAGTCCATTTACTAACTGGCATCGTGAGGCACAAATATTGACAGGCAGCTAGATTTAGTTTGAAAGAAAGTTAATTAAAAGTGCCCTCACTGAGCTAAAAAATGTAAAGTTTAAAAACAATGACATTATTTCAACAAGTGCTAATCTGTGGGTGGTGGGATTACAAACTGTTTTGTTTTCTTACATTTCTGCAATTAAAATTTAATAAATATTACTTTTTAAATGAAGTTAATTATAAACACCATTTTTGAGTTGACACCTTGTTTTAAACAATAATTTTTAAAAACTGCTTGCCAGGAGGAAAAAGAGGTGTTATTAACTTATCTTTTAAACATAGCTCTCTTTTAAAACATTTTTAAAATTAACTCTGTTGCTTTGGAAGATTTTCTCTGCAGTTAAAACAGCCAGGGAGCAAATCTGAAGGCGCATGGGTCCTGCGGTGGAGCCGGGAACTATGGGCTGATTGTTAAGTGGAACATCAGACAGACACTGCAGTAGATGCCAAAATGCCAGGACCAGAGGCCAGGTTGGCTGAAGGATAGGCTCTCCAGCTCCCCCAGCAGGTCCCTTCTACCCTAGCTGCCAGTGGGAGGCCCTGATGCCACCCCTGGTCCAAGTGGGGGCCTTCTCACTGTGCTAGGTAGGGGAGGTGGTGGCGATTTAGTAGGGAACTAGATGCGCAGGAAAAGGGAGCAGAAGCGAGAACTACTGGGCTTGGAAATGCCAGCAGGGCGAGAACTACTGGGCTTGGAAGTCACCTCTGTCATCCACAAATCTGGGAGCTGGCAGGGACAGAAGGCCTGTGCAGACACTAAACCTTGCCTCCAAGGCAGCACCTGGGCTGAGGGTCGCTCGGCCAAACTGGCACACCAGCCTGGGAGGACCAAAAGCTGAGCTGGTGCTTCCAGGTAGTATTTATTTATGGCAAAGTGCTTACAATGAACCCAATCTGCCTCCAAATACTTCTTTTTAAAAATGTTCTTACTATCAATTACAAACATGCTACATAATTGTAATCTCATCCAGTTCAAACCCCACCAACCCTTTTGGAGTTTACCCCCAACCCTTGCCATGATAGAGCATCCCTGAGTGCCCTGCCTACTTCCCCACCCTCCCGCACCCTCCCAGGGCCTCCTCGTGCACACACTGCAGTTCCCAGGGCCCCAGAAGCCGATCCATGCCGGAGCCAGTGCCATTCTCAGACCCCAAGCAGGAGCTGGTCTCTCCCTGGCTTGGTCCCTCGGTTTCCGACACCGATAGCCCGAGGACGCCTGGGTTCTCTCCCCACACCGCACTACTGGCACACACCTGAGGCCTCGCTAGCTAGTTTTGCCCACGAACAGCAGCGCAGCCATAGCGGGGAAGGCCGGGTCACCCCGCAGAACAGCTAGTGCCCCACGGCAGCGGCCCGAGGGGCTGCAGAGATACCAGGGCTGAGATCGGTCCCAGCGGAGCCCGGTGCTGCCCGCTGGCTCTCGGTACCCTGGGCCTCCCGAGGGCCTCAGAGAACCCACTCCCACAGACCATCTGCAGCTACTGCTGGGCCCTTAGTGCTTCTTTGAAGTCCTGCGGCCTCGGCAGGCTAAACCCAATCCGGGGGGTAGGGGCTAAAAGAACAAGAGTGCCGCGGGGGTGGCTTTCGGCAACTCCGGGCCAGGGCAGGCGGAGGCCCAGGGCCCTCGCTGCACCGCTCGCCCCACCTCCCTGGCTCCCGGGCGCCGCCACGGGCACGGCCGGGCGCAGCCCGGTGATAATTACCTGCGTCTCGGAGAGGCTGAGGCTGCCGGCCAGCTGCTTCCGCTCGGCGCCCACCACGTAGTGGTTCTTCTCGAAGGCGCGCTCCAGCCGCAGCAGCTGCGAGGGCGAGAAGGCTGTGCGGATCCGCTTGGGCTTGCGCGCGAAGGGTCCGTGCAGAAGCAGCCCGTCCTGGGGCACGTCGCTCGCTTCGCCCGTGGCCAACGGCAGCACACGCAGGTACAGATAGAGAAAAGGGGCGCTGTGAGCTACAGCCTGGGGAGCCGGCCAAGTCCACCTCCTGCCAGGCTCCCGCGCCCCCAGAGCGCTCACTGCTCTCTCCAGTCTTTGACACCTTGTCCTCTTTGTCCTCTTCTCTCTTGTTCCTCTACTGCCTAAATCTACCCCTACCCCGCTTCCCAACACCTCCCTATATTCGGAGTGCTATGCCTGCCCTGGACATACGGAATCCCAGAGCCCACGCTTTTGGACCAGGAGAGCCCAGGTCTGGTGAGGCATCCATCTGCCCAAATTCACACTGCCTGGAGCAGCTGAGGAGGCCAGGCTGAGTGGTGGCAAAAGTCCCTTGGCTCTCTTTCTCCACCCTTTCCCAGCCACACTGCCTCCTGGGCCCCCAAAGATTTGTTTTTAATTAACTGGTCGCTTAGCATTCCCTCCAGGAGGTTGGAGAGTAAAAGCAGGGCTGGGTGTCAGGAAGGTGATGAGGAGAACAACCTGATTCAGATTCAGAAACAAGATTCACACTTGCTTAAAATAGGCTTGCAGCAAAATGCCCAGGCTACTAGCCTCTTGAGAACTCCTGCCAACAGGCCCGGGATTTGCCTTACAGAGGTAAAAGTAGGGCAGCCCCTGGAGATCTAAAGTCAGGGCTATTTCTTTCCTCTGCCTGACCTCTCTCTCCCCAGTCCTTGAACTGTCTGGAGGTCCAGCTGCTAGGGTAAAACCCAATCTTCATAGGAGATTCCTACTGCTCCCTGATGAGAAAAGAACCTACCTCACCTCTGAATAGTCCCATACTCAAGAAACATGTAAATAAATATGTAGATGTCATCTTCCTCTCTAATACATACAAATACAGGTTTCTGCATGGGTGTGTGTAAATATATGCTCCAGCCTCCCTACTGTCTTTCTCTCATTTATTGTAGAGGGTTATTGAAGTGTGACTGTCCCTTGGCAAATGTTGGACTCAGCTCACACACTCAGGAAGATTGCATGAGGCTGGAGTGGTGGTCAGGAAGTACTAAGGCCCCAAATAGGCATCCACCCACTGCCCCAGTCACAGCAGCCCCCTCTCCAGGCCCTGGGCCCTCACAAGATTTCTGTCTTAGCTACACATGCTTGCAGACCTGAAACAAGCCCCAACAACATCGCCCCTGCTTTCTCACACAGTGGCATGTAACAGTCCCCCTGACCCACCAACAACACAGAGCCCTGGATGGAATGTTTTGACAGAGTTAGCTGTTGAGATTGACTGATCCAATTAATTTCTTCAGAGATGGCTACTGGTTTGACTCAGTTTGACCTACTGTTTTGCTCTTAAAACAATGATCTGGACAATTCAGCTGAGCTCTCCCATCTCTGGAAAAATCTATGTAAGTGACGTAGAAACATCATGGAGATGCTATTGCTGACACTCTCCAGAGAACTGTGTCTCTCTGCTGGTAGAAGCTGCCTGACCTTACTTTCTCCAAGTCCCTTGGCTTTCGAGACTAACACTGACTAATTTTATTGGGGTTTGCGGTGGAATGTGATTGCCAAGAATTGAGGGGCTACTGCTTCCAGGGAGACAAATCACTAACTCTCAGTCACCTTATCTATTTCAAGCAGCTAGATTTGTACTGCTACAAAAAGGGGTGGGATGATATTATGGGGAAGTGATGGAGGGATTCAGTGTTGAGCAGGCCCCAAGGCTTGACTGAAGGAAGAGAAGTTTGGTGGAAAGATACAGTCAAGGGAGGTGTTCCGACACCGAGGGGTAAGAGGAGAAAAATGAAGTCTGCTCAGGGGGAGTATGAAGGATTAAATTATCTGGATGTAAGGACTAACGTAGGCAAGAGACGATGGGGAAGGCACATAGGAAGCTTCTTACTTCTGATAAATGAACTGCTTCAGAAAACATTGTTCTGAGCTCTAATGGTTTCCTCTGAACAAATGAACCAGAAAAGGGGAGAGAGAGAGAGAGAGAGAGAGAGAGAGAGAAACCCTAGCTCATTTCAGCATTCAGTGGTTTGGTTTCGGCTGCCAGCCGGCCTAAGTTGGTCAGCAGTGAGATTGTAGCACGGAAAGGCCCCACAGGTGTGAGTGAGTGGGGTGCAGAGGTGTTCGAGGATGTGTGGGGCTGAGAAAGCAAGGGTGCACTCTGCTGTGGTATGTCCTCCTTAATGGTTGTTTTGTGTCAGTCACCTGTGCGGTGGAGTGCTCTATGTTTATCTTTCTAAATGAAGAGTGAAGGATGGCAGCAAAAAGCTCTGTCCTGACATACACCCTCCTTATCTCCAGTCTGGCTAGTTTTGGGGAAAACTAAGTTGCTAGGGTTCTACCTCACTGAAAGAATTGTCCCCGTTCATTGTAATGTCCTGTCTTGGTGTCCATCTGCATATGCAGGAACATAGCAATCCTTCTAAGCCAACATGTAGAAGCAGGAGGTTGGGAAATTATTCAAAATGCTGCTAAACAATGATAGGTTATTTGATTACAAAAGAGGTAGGGCTTTTTCCAGTAAGAAAGAGGATGTTTAGTACAAAACTAACTGCTCTGAGGCACTGATTGATTGCTGATTGCTACTTGTTTCTGTAAGGACAAGGGTGCCTTAAGTACTTAGGTACCCGGGCCCCCTTTATTCTAACTTGCATGGAAAGGTTCATTCAGTCCTACCACCTTCAGTTTCCAAGGTTGGACCACAAGGGTCAAACAAGCTTGGGGCTGGGGTGCAGCCTGTTTGGGTGACAGCAGTAATTCCAGGCTGTGAGAATGTGTTGTCAGTTTCAGAGTAGGACAAGTGGAAAAGTGGAAAGGGACTGTCACAGCTTTTCTGGAGTTAGGAACTGAACATCCCCCACCCCACTGGTTTTCCTACAGCCTTTTCTTCGGGCCTCTTCAAGGCAATGGCTAGCTGGGAACTAGCAATAGATGCTCCCAGGAATGAGGCGGCGGGAAGCTAGAGCTCAGGGTCCAAAGCGGCCTGGGCTGAGCATCAGTCCTCTCTTGAGAGGCCGCCGGCTGGCCAGAGGATCCAGGCTAGATTACAGGGCGGAGCGGCCTGGGGCTATGACTGGGAGAGGCTGGCCAGGCTACGGAGATTACCTTCCTCTCTCTTCCGCCAGAACAAAAGCACCCTTTGAAGCTTCGGACCATTACCATCCCTAGTCGAGAGGGCTGGGTATCACAGCTCCTCCGGGTGCCCGCTCTCTTGCCGGGAAAGTTCTTGATCTCCAGGAAATACCACCCAAAGGCAGCCAGGCTCGCTCTTCGAAGGTTCCTCTCCCTCGCGAGCTGCCCGGGCTTTTGAGGTCTTGATTATTCAGCACTCGCTTTTCCTCTGCCACAGCCTCGCTTAGCAAAGAAGAGGCTTCCCAAGGGCGCCAGGATCGCGCAGAGCGAGAGCGCAACGCACAGAGCGCAGACACGCTTCTTTTTCGTTCGGGTAGGGTTTCGACTCTTGCTTTAAAACGGGCTGAAATGAGCATCGCAGAGACCGGGTTCTCTAGAAAACGCGGCGCCGGAGGCCCAGGGACGGCTCCGCTCTCAGTCCAGAGCCCGGGACGGGACTGGCGGATGCACAGCCACCAAGGCGCGCTTCGGTCTGCAGAGATGACCGGCCACAGTATCTCAGGGTTTGAAAAGTCCTTCAGTGCCCACCGAATTTCTGAGAAAGAAAATTCGGCCACACTTGGCTCCATCCCTGTGTCCAGACACGGTTCTTGAGGGAAAAATCCGATCGTTTGTTCAACTCGAAAACGTACCCGCTGGGACTGATGGCTCAGGGAACAGCGGCAATTTCCGAGAGGATTTTGCAGAAAATTTATCCGGCCTCATCCTCGTTTGGCTAGGGATGCCAAGAACTGGAGCTAGATCTCTCCCGCGGTGTCTCCTGCCCTCCGAGACCCTCATCCACTTGGGCAAGGCCAGAGGTTTGAAAGGCGGTGTGTAGGGCATGGCATTCAGGATTTGGGGTCCGAAGCGGAGTGTGGCGCCCAGCTGGCCACCTCCGGTCAAGCCAAGCGACTGGACAGGGTGAGGATCTGCCACCCGTTCTCCTCTGAGCCCCTGTCCCCTTACCCTACCCGTCCACCGAGGGTTCACCAACTGCCGAGGCTCAAATTCCACCTGTGGGCACCAGATTTTGAGACCCAGACTGAGGACCATTGGGGATGGGGTAGTTTGTTAAATTCGAATGAAACCTTATTTCATCAGTAAATATTTGTTTTTAAGTGACAGTAACTCTTCCCAAAGTGGCTAACATCTTAAGCATTTCATTCCTTTTCTTTCTTTTTTATTATTATTAATTTTTTTGGATTTGGATTTGAAAAAATTTTCAAAATCCCGGAGGAGAGAACTCTACCCACAAGAATTCTTGTTCAAGTAATTACTTTCTCTGGATCCATGGGATCTGCCGAGTGAGTATTGGCCAGGTGGTACTGAAGAAATTGGACCTCGGAAAGCAGCTTTTTCTCAGTCATGCAGCTATAGACAAAGCTTCACGAAGCAATTTTTCTTTTATTGTGTAAATAATTGTACTAAACATCTAATTTACTTTGTTCATATAGACTTTGCTTACCATCAGATTAGCTGCAGGAGCAGAAGCTTTAAGCTCCAGCGTTGTTCTTGTCATTGTTTTACTAAAAGCCGAGTAACCTATCACCCCCCGAGCAATGGAACCTCACAAGGCTGTGGTCTAGTCTACACTAACAAAATAAAACTGGGAAATAAAGCAATTGCGGCACAAATTAAGGCCACGAAATAGAGACAGATAGATAGAGATAGACCAACAGATTCAAGGGAAAAAAATGAACTCTAACAAATGAAACTCTTCTTTGGGAAAGTCAGATAATTCAAGCGTGTGTGTGTGTGTGTGTGTGTGTGTGTGTGTGTGCGCGCGCGCGTGTTAGACCTATGGAGGACCTTGATCAGCGAACCCATTGCCTGGTGCAGACCAGTGAGGTTAAAAGCCCTCTGCCCACGCCTCCTGCTCAGGAGGACTGTCCTTGGTCTCCCAGCAGCCGGGTGGGCTTCCCGAGGTGGCCAGCGGTAGAGGAAGCCAGTTTGCTTATTACAAACCTTCCTCAACCTGGGTCTGGGTAGCGCGTGTGACTTGAAGAAGTCGGGCCAAGGTTGCAGAGAAACATTCCCAAGACAGCGGAGCACTCCGTACTGAACATTAACCCTGCCGTTTGCCCTGCCCGCTGCCCTGCTTCCCATCGGGCTGGGCACTGAGGTGGACTTTCCCCTGTCCGGATGCACCCGCGAGGGCTGATCCCTAGGAGTTGGTGGTGAACGTGAGAGCAAAGTGTGGTCCCGGCTCAAGCCGGGGTGTGACAGGACAGCAGGCCCAGAACTCTCCGGGCTGGGACTGGCTCAATCGCGAGAGAGAATTGGCCGGCCGAGGAGTGGCTGCAAGGATGCGCGTGGGTTTGGCGTCCGGACCAGCCTCATTCCTGAGAAAGCCTGGAGGTCCCAGGCGAGCTCTCCGGGCGGGAGACCCAAGAGGCAGAAAGCATATGGATCCCGTGGGGATTTACCGTGTTTGGGCACCGACCTTCGCAGACCCTCAGCCTTCTCCGAAACTTCTCAGTAGCCCCGCGCGCCCCGAGCCTCCCCCACGTCCTCATGGCACAGACGCTGGCCTCCCGCGCCGGCGGGCACAGCTTGGGCACTCACCCTGGAAGCGATGGCCGAAGAAGCGGTTCCGCAGGACCCAGGGGTAGAAGTGGAGGGGGTCCCGGTGCTGGGCGCTGAAGAAGGAGTGCGGGGGCTGCAGCGGGGAGGCGCCCAGCTGGTGCGCCGGGTGCACAGTCAGCGCGGGGTGGTTCATGGCCTCGGGGAACACCAGCTCTGGCCCTCCGTAGAGCGAGCGACCGGCGCCCGCGGCGGCTGCAGCCGGAAAGCCGCTCACGAAGGCTGCCTCGGCCGCGCTGGGGTGAGGATAGTTGAGCGCTGTGGGCCGGAGCGGTTCTTCTGAGGCGGCCGCCGCCAGGGGATGGGAGCCCGCTGCCCCGCCGCCAGTGCCCCCGCCGGTGCCACCGTCCTTGGCCACCAAGGACTCGATGGTAAAGCCCCGCTTGGCCGCAGGCTGGAACATGGTCTCGGCCGCCGTAGCCGTGCGAGACAGCGGGGCTCTGAGGAGCACTCCGCGTCCCGGCGCTGCCGCCTTGCGGGGTGTGCACCCAGCCAGGCACATGCACACACACCCGCACCCCTCGCCTCCTCCGCCCTCCCGCCTGCGTGCGTTCGGCCCCCGCCGGCGAGCCAGGCGCCGGGCGGTGAGCGGCGTGCTAGCCCTCTACGCAGGGTCGGGCCACCGCGCGCTGCGGGGAGCGTCGGCCCCTGTGGCCAAGCGGAGAGCTCCTGGCGCGGGGCACTGGCTCTCGCGCGCTGCCTCCGGTAGTGCTAGCTGCTTTTGCGGCCTGAGGGCTGAGCACAGCTCCCTCCCTTCCGAGTCTAGCCTGGGCGGACCCCGGCCCGCGATCCTCCCAGCTCTGCCCTGCCGGGCCTCGGCCACGGCTCCGCTTGGCGCGAGTTAGCGGGCACCTGCCCCGCGCTCGCCCATTGGCCGCCGCTCACCTGCCCCAAGGTGGGGGGCGGGGCGGGGCGGGGCGAGGGACGGGGCAGGGAGGGACCCTGCAGTCGTAGGCAAAAGCCGGACTGGAACCCTAGGTGGACGATCTACCCGAGTGCCACCACCGCTGAGGCACCCTCAGGCTTCTCCTCGCGACTCAGCCCTTTAGCTGAGCCTAGTGGCTGCCGCAGCCTTCTCACCCCGCGCTCGGGCCGAAGAAGGCGTCCAAAGAGCCTGGGATTGGGGGGAAACTCTAACCCCTCTTCCCACTGTGTAACTCAATTGAACCTTCTCCCATTCGTCGCGAGAGGTCGTTTCAGTTCTTAGAGAACTTGGATCCCAGTGTAGGGTGGGTGTTTGGGGTTCAGCAAATAGGTTCTCCCGAGAAGCAACTCCCTGCTCCCTCTGACCCGAGGCACCTTCTTGCTCACCCACCATCAGTTTACTGAGAGTGACCTGAAGCTGGAGCCTTGGTCCTGAGGTTTCGCGGTTTGGGGAGGTCAAGAAGGACAGCTCCGGAAATGGGACGCCCCGGCCCTGCGCGGGAAAAAGCCGAAGGATCCCTCATCCCGCAGCCCTCCAGCAGCAGCGCCCATTGGCGCCCAAATTTGTTTGGGGCCTCGGGGGACACTGTGCCTTGAACTGGAGCTGCCCGAGCAGCTTGCGCTGGTCCCCAAGAGGACCAGCCGACCGCCCCGGAAGGCGGCAGCAGCCTGGATTTCCCAATCTTCACCTTCCAGCCTCGACCGAGGAGCAACGGACGGATCTGTTCAGTTTCCATTTCATGCACAAATTATTATCCGGGAGTGAAAGGACTGTTGGCAATAAGACCCAGCACTCCACAAACTTTTCGCTCGGGCTTTACAGGCCTCAAGAAGACGCAGCGCCGAGGCCTCTGGGCGGTGATGGGGAGCCTGGGTCCCGGACTGAGGTTCCACTTTCTCGTCGCTGCCAGGGTCAATCCAAATGGCCCAAGCACAGCCCGAGCGCGCAAATCCTCGCCGAACCCCTCGGCGCCCCCCGAGGAGGGGGAAGAGGTGCTGCCAGCGGCGCAACTCTGCGGGACTCCAGGCCAGGACTTGGCAGTGGCCCGTCAGAGCGCTGGGAGCCTGGGTCCGGGAGAGCGCTCCGGGCGCCCTGGCAGCTACAAAGCGGGTTAAAGTCTATTTTCCACTTGACTGCTTCGAAAAGCCCCCGCGCGCCGACGCCTCTCCGGCCCCCTTGGGGCGGGGGAGGGGGGGAGGGGGAGGAGGAGGAAGAGGAGGAGGAGGAAGGCAAAGGGACCGCACCCTGGAGCCCTTCGCACCCTGGCCAACCGGGGGCCAGGCACCTCGGCAACGCCCCAGAAACGCCCTGGAAGGAATTGCTACCGAATCAGAGGCAAGCGCACGCGTCTCAGATTGACCTCTCTGGATCTCTCGCACTGTTCCTGGTGGTCTGCCCCCGGGTCTGGCTCTCTATTTCTCGTCTCTGGCTTCCTTGACCCCACTAGCACCCTTTTTCTTCTCTTCTTTTGCTCCACCCACACTGCCTGGGAAGCAACTTCGGGAAGGGAACTCAACCAGGACACAGCACTAAAGGGGCAAGGGTGCAGGACAGAAGCACAGAACCAGATTTTTGTTCTGTAGGAAAGGAGCTGATAGGGATTTTGCTGGAGCAAGTTCCCCTAAAGGATACAGGTTCAGTTGGATAAATGTTGCCTGGGCTTATAATCTGCAATGTAAGGACCGAGTACTGGGGTCTGTGACACAGAAGACGGGAGCTAAAGCCAGTTGAGCCTGGCTCCAGAGCCTTGCTCCCCTAGTCGTTGGATGAATGCTACTGGTCCAGTCGCAGGTCTTGCCTCTCCTGCCCTCGTGGGAGGCTGGGCATCAAATAGGCAGAGGAGTTTGGAATCCACCAGATCATTCCTGGACTTGCTTCTACTCTGGGCACATCTACTTTCATTCATGCCTGCCTGTTTCTATCTGAATGGACAGACTTTTCTAATAACTCCACCTTCCTTTGTTGTAGTGTTTGAGGAATGGTTTGACATCCAGCTGTCCGTCCTTAACTGCATTTTATAAATTAAATAGGCCACAGATGATTGGGGACTTGAGTCTGGTCACAGTCTGGGTTGAGCTGGCACAGCCCAGTGGTCTTGGGCCTGACCAGGTTCCATCCTTATTCCTCCTCTACCCAGGTTGCTGCAGCGACTCCCCCCAGGTTGTTGCCCACGGGGGCTATGTGGCTGAGGGGTTGGATGTGCTGGGTGATAGGAGTTTCTACTTTCACCCTCCCTCATCTGTTTTTCTTCCTACATCCTCTCACTTTCCTCTCCTGTAATTCTCTAATTTCCTTCCTTTTCTTCCTTCATTCTGTAGATATTTATGGCCTGCTTGACTTTCTCTATTTCCACTCCCTCTTGTGTTTCCCTTGCAGTGGGTTAATTTTTAAGAGAAGAATTTGTCACTATCAGGGGTCTCTAAGCCTGCCACTGTGTTCTGGATTCAGCACTAGTGCTTCCTTCTCCACTCCAATCTCCTATGCCATTTCCCCTGCTCTGTCCCTCCCAAGCTCTCACACCTTTCCCTCTACTGCCACCGCCCCCCCCCCGCCCTAGCTGGTACCATGCACCCATACCTTCTCTCTTCACCTGTGGACAGCTGTGCAATCTCACCCAAATCCGATGCCCACCTCCACACCCTTCAGTGCCCCAACCTTCTTCTTCTCCATCTCTCACTAGAGGTTGACCATGGTCAATGGAATACCGGAATACCTGATAGCCCACACATTTGTGGGTTGCTTACTTTTCACTCCACATCTGTCGAGCTGCCCACCCCCGGTTCCTACCTCCCCTAACCCAGTGCCCTACTTTCTACAGAAGATCCTGATGTCTACCCATCTGATACAACCTGGACCACCTGCTGTGGTTCTGGCTCCACATCAGCATTTCTCCTTGCTCTGATTTCTGGAATAACCTGGGCTCAAATCCTGACTCTTCTGCTGCTAGTGATGAGATGTGGGGTCAGTGATCTTGTCTTGTCTTGCACATCTGTAAAATGGCAAACATTATGTGGGAACTCTGACAGAACTGAATTAAATAGCATGCAAAGTACAGAACCAATGCCTGATGCCAAAGAAACACTAGGTGAGAGGCATTGTCTATACAGGAAACTATAGAATCTTTCTCAACATCCTCCCTCCTGCTGGAAAGCTGTGGTATACACCCTGGCCACCAGCACAGGTCAGGCAATTTCTCTAATAAAGCTTTTGCTCTTGCAGAGGGCTTGGTCCAACCACATCTTCAGCCACAACCCTTTTGGCTTTCTTCTCCTGGTTTCCTGTTCACCTTACCTTCCTCTTCATATTCCTGACCCTAAGAAAAGTTTTCTGCCCTCCCGTTTCCCTCAATCTGTTGACATTTCTTCTTCACTATCAAATTTTTAGACTCTTTCCAACTCTCTTCCCCATCCATTCAAGCCTTTCTGACAAGATTCCTTCCCTGTCACATCAGGAAAATGGCTGCAAATGCTCCAAAATTTCCATGGTGTTGTTACTGCAATAGCTCCTTCCATGTGCATATGGAAATGATGAGTACACAACCATTTGAAGGAGTTATTGTAAGATTGAATAAGTAATCATCTCCACCTGATGGACTAGAGAAGTCTCTGGCACATAATAAGCCCTTGATACATGTTAGCTGCTATTATTTTATATAGCTATGCTGTCCAATATGGAAGTGAAGAGTCACATCTACTTATTAGGTACACCAAATAGGGATGGCCCAAGTTGAGATATTTTGTAAATGTAAATAAATACTACACTGGAACACAAGGAGAAGAAATCTATAAAGTTTTTTTTTTAAAATTAAACACTACACCAGGCATAGTGGTGCACATCTGTAATGCCAGCATTCAAGAGACTGGGGCAGCAGGATTCCTACAAGTTTCAGGCCAGCCTGGGCTACATAGTGAGTGGAGGCCAGCCTGAACTACATAGCAAGTCTCTGTCTCAAAAAAAAAAAAATTTTACACGTTCAAATGAGAAGAGGGAGAAGAGGAACAAGAGAAAAGGAAAGAAGGGACAAGAAAAATAAGTGAAAATAGGAGGAAAAAATGGAAACAAAGCTTTTGTAAATAAAGAGGGGAAGAGGGGTCAAAGGGAGGGGGGAATGGGAAAAAAGAAGAAGCAAGATATATCATGTACAGGTACAAATTCCCTATAATGAATGTTATTGTGTATATATAAAATGAACCAGTAAGTCTTTTGCTTTCAAAAATATATAATTGAAAAATTTTAAAAATTATATTTGGTGTTAGATAGGCTTAATGTTTAACAAATATAAAATATCATATAAACATTTTCTGTGTTCCATGTTGTAATGAATATATTGCAGGGCTCTGTTTGTTTTTGAGAAGGGTCTTGCTGTATAGCCCAAGTTGGCCTTGAACTTACAATAATCCTACCTCAGCTTCCCAAATACTGGGATTACATGTGTGCACCACTACAAACAGCCATGAATATATTGAGTTAAATAAAATATGTTAACGGGCCAGGAATTTAGCTCAGTGGCACTGTGCCTGCCTTGCAAGCACAAGGTCTAGGGTTCAATACCCCGTTACCACACACACACAAATATATATATATATATATATATATATATATGTTAAGATCTTTCTTTCTTTTTTTCTTTTGTTCTTTCATGCTGGAAATTAAACCCATGGCCTTTTCATTGAGCTGTATCTCCAGCTCTTTTTAATTTTTGAGACAGGGTCTTGCTAAATTGCTCAAGGTAAGCTCAAATTTGAGATTCTCCTACCTTAGCCTCTGAGAATGGTGGGATTACAGGCATGTGCTACCATGTCCTGGCTTCTGATTCCTTTTTTTTTTTTTGGTACCAGGGATTGAACTGAGGACCTTGAGCTTGCAAGGCAGGCAGTGGCACCATTGAGCTAAATCCCTGGCCCTTCTGATTCCTTTTTAACTTTTTTTTTTTATATATAGGATCTCAATTGTCCAGGCTGGCCTCAAACTTGAGATACTCCTGCTTCAGCCTTCTGAGTGCTGGGATTACTGTCATGTACCACCGTGCCTCTTTAACTTTTTAAGTGTAGCTACTAGAACATTTAAAATTACATATGTGTCTCAAATTACATTTCTGTTAGGCAGCCATTATAGAAAATACAAATAATCCAAAAGAAGGAGAGGGTAACAGGGTGTGGGAGAAGGGAAAACAGAGATCTTACAATTATCTTTCTACCTAGAAACAACTATCAAGAAATTGTTGCAGTGTACTCTTCCAGTTCTTTCTAGATGTGCCTTCCTTTTAAAAATATCATACAGGACTGGGGATTTAGCTCAGTGGTTCTGTTGCCTGCCTTGCAAACGCACGGTTTCGAGTTCGGTCCCCAGTACCAAAGCAAACAAAATATATGGTTTTGTAATCTGTTTTTTTTATCTTCACAATCACAAATATCTTTGCCCTTCATTAAACATTCTTTATTATTGGACACTTACACTTTTTAACAAATTTTCACTGTTTGTTCGGGTTTTTTTCTTCAGCACTAAAGATTGAACTCAGAGTCTTTTGGAAGAGCTCTACCACTGAGATACACCCCTCACCCTTTGAACAAAAATTTGACAAACAACTCCTTAGCATTATCTTACTTCATGTTGGTGAGTATTTCTTCTCTATTTAAATCTGTAGAAACATAACTTCCTGATCAGCAATATTTTAATTCCTTGATCCACAGTACTAATTTGACCTCTGGAAATCTATTTAGTCTCCCACAAGTGGAGTTCAAGAATTTCTCTTCACCTTCTGAAACGCTCCTCAGGACTCCTTATTTCTGAATTCAAGTGTTTTAAAATTGTAATTGTCCTTAGGCTCCTGATCATTGAGCACCTTCAACTTCTTTTTCTTTTAGAAATGCTCTCCCTTTCATTTAAAAGGTACTTGCTTGGGCCTTGTGATCCTCCACCACCTTTGGGAGTCGCTCCTTCAAGGACTTCACTTTCTTCTAAATGGGAATTTACCAAGCTGTCCTTGTCTTTAGTGCCTGCCTCCCATTTCTCTTAACCACTTTATCTATCCAGCTATCTATCTATATCATCTACAACCAATACTGGATGCAGACTCCTTATGGTTTTGTATTTTTCCCCAGATCAAGTCACTAAGTTTTAAATGCTGTGAGATGTCTTTTTGGGGATCCCACAGGCCCCTTAGATACTTACCACACCCAATCTGAGCTCAACATCCTTCCTGCCAAATCTGTGCCTCTCCCTGCCCCCTCATCTGATCCTGGGTGCATCTCTCTGCAAGACACCCAGGCTCAGCAGCAGTGAGGCATCTGCATTGCCCACTTTCTCTCAGTTATACCCTGCACATCCACTCCTTCCAATCCCTCTTGCCACTGGTGTAATTTGGGTTCCTGTTGCCTTTCCTGATGATAGCCACATAGCCACATTTGTGATTTCTCCCATTGCAATTAATTTCATGGCCACCAAATTTCTACAACACAGCTCTACCCTGTTAATTTTTTTTTTCTTACATTAATGGGATTCAGGGAAGTTTCATAAATAAACTGTGACTCAATTTTTCACCTGCAAAGTAGAGATAATAATGATACCTGCTCTGGAGAGTTGTTAGGAGAATAAAATGAGGTAATCTATGTATAGCTCTAAGCACATAGTAAGCACTCAATAAACATTAACTATGAGTGTCACTATTTCCTATAAAGTTCACACTCTTTAGCTGGGGATTTGAAGTCCTCTATGAGCAAGTTTCTACTTTTCTAGCCTCTCATCCTTCCCTCTGGGTGGCCTGCACTATACAGTTCTGCCACCTGCCAGGGACTCCTTTGTTGTGCTTCTCTGTGTTTGCCTTATATAATTCCCTTCTAGCCTTGTTCAAAACATTACACCCCAGCATGTGGTAGTCCAACTTCTGAGAGGAAAAACATTGTTAAAAGTGCATGCAGTCAAGTATTTAGAATGCTGACTTCACCTATTTTGTTCACTGTTGTGTTTTTAACACTTAGCACATTGCCTAGAATATAATAGATGCTCATTAAATATTTGTTACTGAATGTATGAATTTGAGAGACACAGTCCAGATTATGAATGTTCCGAGACAGTGTAAAAATGCAAGTTTTAATCACAATAAAACACAAAGAAGAGATCACCATGGTCTGTGAGATTTGCCACAAAAGGAGAGAGTTGGAGTTCTTGCCTGACTCTCAGTGTAAGCTTCCCATTCTAGGCCTCATCCTGGAGGATAATTCCTCTTGCAGAACTTTTGACTGCAAGGAAAGGAAACTCAGACATTTTGACTTAGACCCTGCCCAATAATTGGCTAAACCCTTGTGTAGGAAGGACAGTAAATTCAGTTTCCAGTGTGTTTCTATAAGATGCTTGAACTTGCATCCAATACCCTTTCTTCTGGGAAGGTGTCTTTGAGAATGCCTTGCAAATCTGAAGATAAACCAAAGACTTAATTCTTAAAGAGCAATTAAGATCTCAAGTGTTCTGCATAACAATGTAAGTGTTTTCTCTCTAATAGGATATCTGCTGATTAATTTATTCTAGGGAAATGTTTCTTTTCTACATGTGTGTTTAGGTTACTCTGTCCCTGAAGAGTAGGGCTCCTTCTTGGTAATGTGTGTGCCTTTCAGAGCTTCATTCTACAAGGAATCCCTAGACTGTGGGAAAGGTAATCCTGTCTAATAAGTGTGTGTAGTGCTGGATTGACTTGGTAGGGCTCTAGGGAAGGCCAGACCCTGGGAGTTCTGGAGTGGGGATCTGGTGAGAGCACAAGGGCTTGAAGGGGAGGACTTAGAGAGGGAGGCTTGGGTTGGAGCTGGGAGGCAGTTTTTCCTCCTTAAAACTGGAGAGGCTGTACCTAGGAAAGGGGGAAAGTGAAACCTTGCCATTACATGGATGGGAATATCAACCAGCAGAGATTTCAGTCATATAAAAAGAAATTGAGCTCTTTAGTAGAACTCAATGTCAGGACACTTCAATAGGCCTGTCCCTACCTGACTTGGTGTTCAACAGACCTGATCTCCTGTTCATTTGTGTGCTACCCAGTCACACAAGTTTGCTTGTTCATGTTTATATTTGAACATCTTTGCATTACTTAATATATATATTTATTACTCTTTTTTAGTTGTTGACTAATTTGGCCCAGGTTATCTGAAGATTTTTTTCTTTGTGAGAATAATCACTTGAATATAATGTCAAATTTATTTCTAATGATATGGTAGACTAGATTTTCAGAGATCCTTCCTGGAACAGACCATCTAAGAGTCCATTCTTTTTAAAATTTATTTTATTTTATTTTATTTTATTTTTTTGGTACCAGGGATCGAACTTGGGTCCTTGAGCTTGTGCAGCAGGCAACGAAACCACTGAGCTAAATCCCCAGCCCTATTCTTTTTTTTTTTTTTTTTTTTAAAGAAAAAGCAGCTACATTTATTGAAGTTAATGTGGGAAGGTGCACTCAGAGTGAGCAGGTTTGTGCAAGTAGAACAAAAAGTGTTACAAGCAGGGAGAGAAGTGGCATAGGGCAGCAGGGAGAAAAGGAAAGGCCCAGGAGTAAGACGGGCTTTTGTATTTGAAAATGTTCCTCTCATTGGGTCATTCTGGATATGATTGACAATATGATTGACAGGGTGCTGAGTCATCTCAATTGTGTCTACTGTGCATGATTTTTTCATAATCCATTGAGTTATAATTATGTACATGATATTCAGTCTATATGTATGAACTGTTAATGAATTTCAATTAAGGAAAGATCACTGTGGCCTAGAACTTTAAGAATTTCCTAAGTTTTTGTTATTCTTATTTTTGCCTTCCTTAGGTCAATGGATAGGGGGTTCCTCTGGGGCAATGACCAAGTTCAGGTGAATGGAGGGGGAGTGGTCCCACAGCCCCAAATGTGCTATTTATACTATTTCCCCCCTGAGAGATCTGATCCCTGAAAATCTTTAAGGGGTGAACAGGGAGAAATGTCCATCTTCCATGGCTACTTCCAGCTGAATAGAGCCACTGGCCTTACCTCTGCGAGGACCAAGGAACTCTCACTGTGCTTGATCTAGGGGACTAAGGGAGCCTTTCTCCAAGGTGATTTCTTTATGAGCCATAGACATAGAGGCAGGTTTTGGTCCTCGACTTGGGCCATCACTGGTGTGGTTTTCTGGCTTAGTGAGTTGGTTGGTGTTTTCTCTTCTGAAAAGAAACTTGAGGCCATCCACTGGTTCACAGGTGTGTAAGGTTTGCTGTCTCTCTTCTTTGCTTTCTGGTGTTTCAGGTGGCTTGGGTTTCACCCAGAGTTGAGGTCACCATGGTCTCCATGCCTCTTTGTACCTTCTGGGTGTCTTGCCACAGTGATACAGTGAGCAATGGATTCCTGGGAGATAGATCCCAGATTTAACATTAGCCAAGTAGCTGCGTGGTCAGTGGGTACAGAAGGCTCTTGCTTGTATTTCTCACTGGAAATTTTTTTCTAACTCTGAATCTCTTCGCACACCGATCAGTGCCCCAAAATGACTTTCAGTAGGTCCAAATGGCCACAAATGGTGAATGTGCTTGCCTCACTCCAAATGGCACTGATGACAACCATTCTATTTTACTTTAACATTTATTATAAACACTTCTAAACATACATAAAAGTAGACAAGGGCCAGGGATTTAGCTCAGTGGTTTCGCTGCCTGCTGCGCAAGCACAAGGACCTGAGTTTGATCCCCAGTACCAAAAAATAAAATAAAATAAAATAAAAGTAGACAAAATAGTATAATGAATACTCATATACCCTGTCACCTAGATTTTATAATTAGTAAAATTTTCTTATTTTGCTTCAATCCTTTGTCTCTGAAGTATTTTAAAGCAAATTAAATCCATCATGTTTTACTCCTAAATATTACACTATGAATCTCTCTGAGGGATTTTGAAAAACACTTTATGTGGAATTTCAAACACGAAGAGAGAAAGGTATAAGGAACCCTCACATATTTTACTACTCAACTTCAATTATCAATCTTCTGCCAATTAAAAAAAATACCTCTTTTCGAATGATAGCTGATCTGGCACAAAAATAAGAAAATCTTGAATAGTCCAAAGATTATTAAAAACTTAAACTGAGACAAGGAAGTGAGTTCTGAAGCTAGAGTTTTGAAACAAATCTCAATTCCTTGGTGGCCCAGAGCTTGGGCTTTAAAGGGCCAAGTGACAAGGACAACAGACAAAGCTTGGGATTCATCCAAGGCAGGAAGTCGGATCAGAGTTCCCTAAAAGGTGACATCTTTATTGAATGAACAAAATAATTTCCACCTCCACAAAGGGAGATGGTGGGCATATGTATGTGCCTATCTTATCTTTGATCTGTGTGGAGAGGGAGGAGGCCTGTTTTCCTAAAAGTTCCTAATCCCAGATCCACTCTCACTTGGACTCGGTCTTTTAGGGTTTAAAAGGCCTTAAAAGACTTAAGCTGAAAATGTTGTATCCCCCAGAAGATCAAACAATGTAGAGAAACACATTTGAAAGTCAAATTTCAAAGAATTCCCACAGGTAAAGTTTCAAGAAAGAAACTTAAAGCCAATACCCCCCCCCCAAAAAAACCCCAAAACCAAAAACCAAAATCCAAACAAACAAAAAAAACCCAAAACCACAAAACACACAGAAAGACAGTCATGACAGTAGACACTGCAAACTATACAATCAGACTTGCAAAAAAGACTATGTATATTAGAATCATCAGGGATGGGGTTTTAGGTCAGTGGTAGAGCACTTGCCTACCAGGTGAGAGAGGCCCTCATTTTTTTTGTTGTTTTTTGGGGGTTGTTTTTTTTTGGTACTGGGGATCAAACTCGGGACCTTGCGCTAGAGAGGCCCTGGTTTTGATCCTCAGTAGTGTGTGGGGGGGTCAGCTATAGAATATAAAATACTTTATTTAACATGTCAAAAATAAAAGAAGAGATTAAGAAGAAACTAATAGAATACCTAGCATAAGAATGTAAAATGATATGACTCTCGAAAATCATTTGGCATTTTAAATAAAATTAAACCTATACCCATTCACCCATTCTAATCCTAGGTATTTACCCAAGAGAAGAGAATGTATGTCTGCAGAAAGACTTTATTCATAGTTGCCAAAAATTTAAAATAATCCACATGGCCATAAACAGTAGGATATATAGTTAGGTTTATGCAATGGAATTCAGTTAAAAAAAAATTGTTGATGTATCCCCCCAAAATGGATGAAACAGATCCACCACTGGATAACAAAAGGCAGATCCCCCCACCCTGAAATACATGCTGTAAGATTTCCATTTATAAATACTACAGAGCAGGCAAAAGTAATCTATGTTGGTACAGGTCAGAATAGTGGTTACTTTTTTTTTTTGGTACTGGGGATCAAACTCGGGCTTGTGAGGCAGGCGGCGGAACCACTCAGCTAAATCCCTGGCCCAGTGATTACTTTTGAGGGACTGTTGACTGGAATATGGCACAATGGAACTTTCCAAGGTCCTGGAAATATTCCACATTTTAATTTGGGTAATGTTTACATGGATATGCACATAGGTGAAAATGTATCAAGATAGACACTTAATAGCCAGGCATGGTGGTACACACCTGTAATCCCAGCATTCTAGGAGGCTGAGGCAGTGAGTTGCAAGTTGGAGCCCCACCTGAGAAACTTCATGAGACCTTGTCTCAAAAGATTTTTAAAAGGGGGGGTGGGGTTGGGGATATAGCCCAGTGTGAAGGCCCTGAGTTTAATACCCAGTAAAACACACGCACACACACACACATACACACACACACACACACACACAGAAATATACACTTAAGATTCATGCATTTTACAATATATAAATTAGATATCAGTATAATCAAAGAGGACCTGCTGATTTGGAAAAGTACCAACAGGGAATAAGCATTCTAGTCACTGAAATTAGAAATTCAGTTTATAAGAATTTAACATACTAGACATAACAGAAGAGAAAATTCATGAACTAGGAACCAGAAGAGCTAAAGAAATGCATCACCATGAGAGGCAAAGCTGTAAAATAGATTGACAGGCTAAGAGATGGATAAAGGGCTGTCTGAGGATTATCATAGATCTAATGGGGGTTCTAGAAGTAGAGAACCCCAGCATAGGCTTTCTTTGACAAGCTAATGACTACGAAGATTTTCAAAATTGATGAATGACATTGATCCTTGGGATAGGGAAGCTCACTGGATTCCAACAAAATAAATAAATTTATAAATAAACAATGTAATTGCAGAATACCTAAGAAAAAGATATCTTAAAAGAAGCAGAGAGAAAAAAATGGATTATTAGAAAGTGATGACACTTGGACTGACAACTGACTCTCGCCTGTGGATGCCAAGACAGAGGCGGATGTATCTTCAAAGCACTGAGAAAATAAGTTACAAACTAGAGTTGTATTTTTAGCAAAAACTGTCTTTCAAGGATAAGAGTGAAATAAAAACATGTTCAGACATCTCAAAAAGAAGAATTTCTACCAACCAAACACCAAAGGAATTTTAGGCAGAAGGAAAAATTTGTAGAAGAAACTGAGATGGAAAGATGAATTATGAGTAAAATTAATCTAAATAAATATTTACCACATAACATAGTAAATTTTCTCATATAATTTTTGGTACTAAACTATATGGAAACTAAATACTGAACAACAGTATCACATAAATTGGGGTGGAGTGGTGATCAAAGTTACCGCACACTTTTCCAAGGGAGGATAAAGATAGTGATTAGATTTGGAGAAGTGCAGTATTCCTGATAAGATGTTTACAGCAACCTTCAAAATAATAGGAATGGGATATTACTTCCAAATTAGTAACAGTGACAAAATAGAATTTTAAAAACTAGAACAAAAGATTGTTAAATAACAATAAAACAATTTCCAGTGGGTTGTAGTGGTACACACATGTGAACCCAGCACTCTGGGAAGCTGAGGCAGGAGGATCACAAGTTCAAGCCCAATACAGGCAACTTAGGGACTTACCAAGACCTTGTTTTTAAAAAATAAGAAAGGTAGGGCCGGGGATTCGGCTCAGTGGCATCCGAGCCTGCCTCGCAAGCACAAGGTCCTGAGTTTGATCCCCGGTACCAAAAAAAAAAAAAAAGAAAGAAAGCTAGGCTTGGTGGTGCACACCTGCATTCCCAGCACTCAGGAGGCAGGAGGATCGCCATGAGTTTGAGGCAAAGCCTGTCTCAAAAATAAATAAATACATAAAAATTAAAAAATTTTTTAAAGATTGGAAATGTAGCTCAGTGCAGAAGCACCAGATTCAATCCACAGTACCACTGAAAAAATTTTCTAATAAAACTATAATCAGTGGAAAAGCCATAGTTTCTAGGCCATAGCAGGAATATGTCACCAGGCTGAAGCAGCCCTGCTTTGGGACATTAATCTGGTTAGAAAATAACTGAGAAAACATGGAAAGCGTCTTAACAAGAAGTGTTAGAGAATCTGTCATTGGCATTCTCTTCTTGTAGATGGAACACAATCACTGAGAAATTCTAAATAAATACTTAAATCACAGGAATCTAAAAATTAATGTCAAAACAAAAGTTTGAGTTTCCATGTCTCACAAAAAATTTCCAAGAGTTTACCATCAAATTATGATGCCAGTAATAGTAGTGAGGAGAAATAAAATATTTCATCATGAAGAGTAAATCAGGGTCAACCTTAGGGTGGGTGTAGAGTATAACATGTTTCAAAACAAGATTCTGCACATGGTTTGAAATTTGAAAGGAAGTAATTTCCCATCAGCCCCAAACCACCTTTACAGTATAAAAGGTTTAAGGCAAATTTTTAAAATTTTGAAATTTTAGTAATTGGATTTCTCATGAATGGGACAAAACATCATAAAGGATATGCAATTCTGTCCCCCATTCTAGTTGTTCTGCTAAAACAGTTTAGGAATGAAAGAGCAATCATAACTTGGAAAGATTCCTGGACATTTTCAGAACACCAGAAAACATTATAAATACATTTATAATTGGTGTGCTTTTGTAATCCTATACTTTTTGGTGACACTGTCTTCTGTAAGCTATTATCTGATTAACTGAAAACTAATGAGAAAAGTAGAATGCATCTGAAGTTGAAAATATTTTATTTCTGGGAAAACTGTGTCTATCATAGGCATATGGAATCTAATTTGTGTGCAAAGGCAAATGTTTTGAGTTGGGAATAGAAAAGAAACAAAGAGGAGTTACAACTAATTTAAGTTGATCTCTACAAATTGTGCAAACATGCTGTGAAACTTGGGCAAGTTATTTCACCTATCAGTGTAAGCTTTTTTATCTGAAAATTGTGAATAGATTATGGAATCTGCCTTGCAGTTGGTTGGGAGAATTCAATGACTATATATATATTTATAGTACATAAACTAGGAGCTGGCATATAGCAAGCATTTAGAATTATTAATGAAAAAATAAAAATGGGCATTGTTTCCAGAGATTACTCAAGATACAAGGAGACAACTGATGGTGTCATGATACCTAACTCCTAACTCATGCAAGGTCCCTGCAGAAAAATGTCTGAGGCTGTTAAGCCAGAATTCATGGGTGCCATCTGTATGGATAAGATCACTGGGAGGCTTTTATACCCAATTACTATGGAAGCTGATTTTAATAAAATGCATGGCTCTGTCTACACTGGAGCAGTTTATACAGGTGGAAGATTTAATGGTGTTGCTACAACATTTATGGAGGATGAGCCAAGAGCTGTATACACACATTGTCATGCAAGTCTTGGGGATTTAATGATTTTGAGGTTTGTCGGGATATGAAAGAACTCTGAAGTGATTGCAGTACTGTCAATTCTTTGTATGACATTATTCGTGCATTTCTGAAAAGCTGGCAAATTTTCAAAACATTTGTAAGCAAATTGAAGGCATAACATACAGGAAGCTCTGAGGTTGTTGAAAAGATGTTGGATTATTGGTGTGATCAAGGAGCTTTTGCAGTTTATTCAAACATAGGAAGTTGTATCAAGCTATTCTTGAAATGTATAGGTGGCTTGGTGCTGTGAGGGCTTGGCTGACTTTGGTTTCCACACTTGAATTCACCTTTTGTTTATGAATTGTTAACAAAATTAAACAATAGTCTAAGCACTACAAGCATTATTTTTTCCTAAAAAGCTTCTAGTTGAACCTATAAACATTTTTCTCTTTGCCATCAAAGATGGAAGCAATATTTCATAGTCTATCATCTGAGAGAAGTGATAAATATTTCAAAACCATTTGGGACATAACAGAGAAATTATGCCAATAAGTAATCCCCAAAGGTTTCAAAGTGGGAAAAAATTTTAAAGAAGAAAATGTTCATAGTAATTCAGGTAGTACATTTCCTCTACTACATCAGAAAAACAATTTAGAATAAGTGTTTATTTTTAATAAATAGTGGCCATATAGCTAAACTTGTAATATCAAAAACCAGTAACAGCAAAATTAAAGAAATTTCAGAGCCACTAAGGCAGTATATTAAATGAAAAAATAGCTAAACATGTAAAAATTTTCAGTATCTGTCTTAGTTGCTTTTCTTGTTGCTGCGACAAAAGACTCAACACCCCAAGTTGAAGGAAGAAAGGTTTATTTTGGCTCACAGTCTGTAAAAGTTTCAGTCTATAATAGCTGGCTCCAAGGCAAGGTGGCATGGTGGAAGAGAAACAGTTCATGGCAGGCAGAAGGCAGCAAGGCAGTAATCAGTGAAGTAGTGAAACAGCAAGTGACAACAGTGACCCTCTTTCTGTCCCTTATATTCTATTCAGGCTGCCGGCCCTTAGATCAGGTAGCCATCATACCCAGGGAAGGCCTTTTCATTATCCAGTCCTAGAACTATTCCAAAGCAATCTGTGGACTAATTTAGTAATCACACACCCTTGATCCCATCTGGCCACAAGCCATAACAGTATCTTTGCCTGTTATGCCCATACGGCACTTACCTCCTACTGATTCTGAGTGGCCCACATGGACTTCCTTGTGGACACAGCTGTACTGGAGTGATCAGTCCTCTGACTGCCTAGAAAAGGGGACAGCAAGGACTAAAGAAAGAAAGACAATAGAGACTTGTGTGATTTCAAAGTACATGGAGGGCTGGGAGGTCAGTGCCTCAGAGTGGGCAAAGACAAAGACACCCCAAGTTAGCCATTATTTATTGGGTACACACAATAATTGGAGGGAGTATCCAGTGACTTAGGGGCTGGAGGTAATCCTATGGTGATGAGGACAAGGATCTTAGGTTGATGAAGATCTTAGGTGGCTGAGGATCTTACGCTGATGAGGGCAGTAAGGAGAGCATTTTTACAATAGTAGGTGGGACAAGATAGCAGGCTAAAAAAGAAGTTGTCCTTCCCCCCAGGTGAAACCTTTATCTTTTGTAATTACTACTTGGTTCTCAAAGAACCAGGATGTCTTCAGCTGATGGACACTTGCCCTTGAGCATCACAGTATCACGGTACCATTGAGGCCTCAACTTGTGATGGGAGGCAAAACAGTTATGTTTCCACATGTCATAGTTGGCTTGCAGGCAAGGTGACATTGGGCCTTAGACAGCTATAGTCATACTTTAGTTAGGAAATGATTTTTCCCCAAAATGTATGTAGAATGGCTCTCAATACAGCTGATTGCATTAGGGTGCTCCTTGTGGGCTCATTGGATTTGGGACCTGCCTGCAACAATGAATGTCTCCTTCAGGCACTTAAACTAAGTGACCCAGAGAGAAGTGACATTTGGTGATGAGTAAACCAGTGCGGAAAGCCCTGAGGGCTGGACCTTCATGTGAGCCCAGGACAGCAGCCCCTGCAGACAGGCCATCTTGGTTTCAATCCCCTTTCACTGACCTGTTGGACTCAAGGTCAGGAGCATACCCTTTATCATGGAACTGCTACACCCATGTTTATTTCCCTCAAGCAGCAATGAAGACTTTGAGAGCAGCCCTCTATCTTGCTATCTCACATTCTCATGAGTAGACACCTTCCAGATACTGTAGGGTAAGAGGATGGATAGTGAGGAAATCTGACCAGGCAAAGGATTTGATGAATGAGGAGGGCACATCAGGAGAGACTCTGGACTCAAACCTGGATCCTGGGATTGTGGACACCAGTGCCTGGGAGAGGCCTGAAGAGAAACTGAGGAGTCTCAGGAGTCTAGCATTGAGGTCAGGGGCCTAATTGTACAGGGTGGTCCCACATGAGATCAGGTTCCTTAGCCCTCTCGGTTCCTCTCGTCTGGCCTCACAGGGTCTTTTTTTTTTTTTTTTTTCCTGTACCAGGGATCAAACTCAGGACCTTGTGTTTGTGAGGCAGGCATGGCACCACTGAGCTAAATCCCTGGCCCTCACAGGCTCTTTTATAGCAGATCTTGGGTCACCCTGCTAGTGTCTCCCTGTCCCCATGCCATGCCCATTCCCTTCTCCTGAGCTTTTTGCTGGCCAGCATGACTTCCATCTTTCATCAGTGCCAACCCTGCTCAACCTCCTGGGCCTCTTCCAGGCAGTTTTCTCCTCCATCCTTCCCCTAAGCAGTGTCCTTTGGGGTTTTGGACCACCACTTACATTTGCATTTGCCTAGCTCAGGAAAGGCATGTAGCAGGACCACGGTATGAGAAGAACAAGACAACTACTGCCCTTGATTTCCAGATTAGCAATTTGGGGGACCCCTTCCCTTTTGCCTCACTCTATAGCCTCTTCCCAGAGAAGGAGGAGAGTCAGAAGAGCCTCCTTTCTCTCACATCTATGGACAGGTTTCCAATACTGCCTTCCTTCTCATGTCCAGGGAGCCCCTGGTTTCAGCCATTCTCTCACCTTCTGCCTCCCCAGAGGCTCAGAGATGCTCCTTGCAGCTGCAGCCCACTCACTCACCCCTACCCAGCTCTGTTTCTTCCCCCTTGCAACATCACCCTGCCCATCCCAGTACCTTGTAACCCAGATTGGGGTGAGCCTCTTATTATCACAAAGAGCTAGCTGGCAACCTTCCTGGAGACCCTCCACTTCTCCAGGGATTGATCACAGATTTTGTCCCCTCATTTGCACCACTGCTTTGCCCTGCATTTCTCATCCTGTTGTCACCTGCTGCTCAGGTCTCAATCTGGCTGCTCCTGCCTGATCTGCCACCACATCCTTAGCCTTTTTTTTTTTTTTTTTTTGAGACAGGGTCTCACTATGTATCTCACTATGTAATTTAGGCTAGCCTTGAACTCACTATGTAGCTCAGGCTGGCCTCAAACTCTTGGCAATCTTTCTGCCTCAGCCTCTCAAGTGCTGGGATTACAGGCGTGCTTCACCAACGCCCCGTCACAACCTTAGTCTTGACACTGGGAATATCCAGACACAAGCCACAAAAAAGGCCAGGAGGCATGAAGCCAAACTTCCTCCTACTGGTGTGGAAACCTCACCTCTCTTCTTTCAGCTCCGTTTGCTCTTCTGGTGTAAAGCCATCCCTGCTATGCTAAGTCTAATTCGCTCATATCAGCCAGTCCTCACTGGAGAGTCTGAAGTTGACAAATGACTCTATTGTATGAGTTCATTTTTGACATCTCTGTAAGACCCTTATAAATATACAAGATGGTGTCATTACATGATGTACTTTCTCAGCATTCCCAAGGTACATACCAAGCTCCTATTTTATGCAAGCATTGTGATTGGTGCTGAGGGCAGAACCCAGAGCAGGACACAGCATGGTTGCTTCTCTTGGAACTTAGCTCATTGGCTGGAATAGAACAAGCTGCTGGACACTGACACTGCAGTGTGAATGGTGTAGTCAGGACAGGAGGTATTACTGAGCAAGTGCTAGGACAGTACCAAAGACACTATCCATTTCTTGTTCCACTCAGATCCCCATCAGAAGAAACTCTGGCCCAAACAGTGATATTCCGTACCATGTCCACCACCCACTTCTCCATAGTGGACACATGGTCCATGGAAGCCAGTCCATAGCCTGGCCAGTGACCCATAAAGTGGCTCCAAAAGATTTCTCATGCTCAGAAATGAGAACTATAAGAGACACACAGGGAATGGCCTCATAGGTGCCAAAGTCTCAGGGAATAGGGAAGTGTGAGCAGAAAAAGTGTGCTGGGAGAGAGAGGGAGAAGGGAGCCCTGAGAGCAGAAGTCTGGGCTCCAGGTCCTGCTCTCCCACCATCCACACATTAAACCACACAGCCACACAATGAATTTGTCCCCACAAGAACAGGCCCATATAGAGGCCAGGTACTAGCAGGAATGGCCTAGGCCAGTGATGGTGAACCTTTTAGGGCTTTCAGTGTTACAAACACCCCACTGTGGCACTCATGCCATAGGTTTGCCACCACTGGGCTAGGCCAAGGAAAGGGCTGAGGATGTGAAGGATGAGGAGGAACAGGAGACACTGGAGAGAAAAGTGAGCGAGTTTCCTGGAGGGCAGAGTGTTTGTCATGGTATGAGTAAGACCTCCAGAGGACATGGGCTACCCAATTGTCATAACCACAACTATCACAACTGGAAGCAAAATGGTAGAAATTTAAAACCAGCAGCGCTGTATTTGCTTGAGCAGAACAAATATATCTGCCTACCCTTCCTTCTTTTCATTCCCTCCTTCCCCTTCTTCCTTCTTCTCCCCTCTCTTCTTCCTTCCTCCTTTCTTCCTTCTCTCTCTCTCTCCCTCCCTCCCCTTCCATATTATACTCTCTTCTTATTACCAGGGTAATACATGCTCACAGTAGAAAAACTGCAAGATACAGAAATGCAAAATGAGCAAAATAAAATTCCTCAAAACCCCACCACCCAGATACCATTTAAAAATCTTACTGTTACTAATATTAATAATAGCTAACATTTACTGAGCTCTTTCTAGATACAGAACACTGTTCTAAGACTTTCCCTGCATTATTTTATTGAATCTTCATGACCCTATGAGATAGGTGCTGTTTTTTAACTTGACCTAAAAGATGAGGACATTGTCTAAGCAGGTGGTAAAATTGGGATTTTAATCCAGCCAGGCTGACTCAAGCATTAAAATTTTGGTGTACATATTTTGTTCTTTTAAAAAAGATCATAAACTAACATGGACCCCTTTTCTGTTTCTTTGTACAAAATATATTTTTAAAAAATTTCAAGTAATGTGTAGTCATACTTTATATTGCTCAAGTACTATATTGGGGCTAGAGAAAGGAAAAAGCAGATGATTTTAGAGAAGAAAGCAAAAATCATTTGTAATCCTATCACCCAGAAGCCCACTCCACTGTTTCTGTTTCGGCACCTCTCCTCCATTGCTGGAATGGATGGATGATGAGGAACACAGAGACAGTTCTTCCCCAGGAGGCTTCCCCAGAGCTGGAAATCAGGAGCAGGCAGCAGTTAGGTGTGCACTGAAGGATGCTGAACATTGCATCGAGTCTTTATGCAACAGAATGAGAACTGGGCTGTGGGAGTGGTGGTGTCAGCAAACCTGAACTCTCCTCCTGCGTAATTTGAGCAGGGGGAAATCACTTCCTGTCTGGGCCTCAGTTTCCTCATCTGAGAATGAGGCCACTGCAATCTCAGAATGAGTGAATGTCAGTGAAGCTTTGTTCCTGGGTTATCTGCTGCATTTTGGACGATTCCTGACATAGTTCCCACCCAGCTCTGGCATGAGAAACAAGAGGCCGGTAATATGAAAGCGCTGAGGTCAGGGAACACCAAAGGCTTAAGGACCCCCAAACGAGGATGTGAGCTCTATTTTCCTGGAGGGCTGGGCCAGCCAAGCTGATTAGGGGCCCCAAGCAGCTGTGGGCTGAGGGAGGCCGCTGGGAGTGAGCGGATTCAAATGGCTCTTTCCCACCCTCTCCCCCACCAGCCTGCTCTGTGTAAAAATTCCAAACTCCCAATCAAACCCCCTTCTCTTTTCTCCTTTCATTCACCTGCCCATCTTCCTCTCCTCTTCTCTCCTTTTCTATCCAAACTCATAATTAATCGCTCAAGGCAAAAGTAATGAATGTTAATTGGCCATCTGTAGGAAGACTAATTAAAATCTACCACGCTGGGGTTTCAAACATACCTATAGCAACGGAGTGAATCGGGAATGAGGCGAGGAGGGACTGAGGTAACAGCTGAAAGACTGCAAAACACCATTGGGCTTAGGTGTGAGGGAACAGCGCCAGAGAGGGATGCTGCAGAGAGAGAGAGAGAGAGAGAGAACATCTTCCACTTGCTGCTGCCACTGCAGGGCATGGCATTTTGTCGCTGTTCTGTTTCATGTTTAACAAACACATTTACACATTTCCTTCCCACTGGACATGGCTTAAGGGCTAACTGGAGTTTGTCAACACATGATTGTTCTCCAGTCATAGGCCTGAACACACCTATTTTTCCAGGAACACCTGCCCCATGTCAAAATCACACACATTCCAAGGCAGGCCTAGTGGTACATGCCTGTAATTCCAGCACTTGGCAGGCTAAGGCAGAAGGATCAAGAGTTTGAAGCCAGACTGGGCTACTAAGGGAGTTTAAGGCCAGCCTGGACCATGTAGTAAGACCCTGTCTCAGAAAACAAAATAATCATACACACATGCATGCTGATTAAATCTCATACACAGGTTTACACAGATTTCCTGCGTGGAGGGTAACACCATGTCCCATGTACACACACAGCTGGTTATGAACCAAGAGTGACCCAGGGATACATGTGAGTATCGACAGTCACTCAATCACATGGTTGCACACTGTTGTATGCATATGTGGTTTAAATGCATAAATGCAAGTTATTCTAATATAAATGCTGATGTACACTCACAGAAGTTTTCAAAGTTACACTCACAGTTACACAATAGGCTCATACTTATGTGCACACATTTATACACCCAAACCCACATTGGCACACACAGTTATGTGGCAAGTTTTACATCAGAACACATACCCAGGCACACACACAATGGCTCTGCTCTACATACAAGCACATCTAGGTGTTTAAGCCCCCACATAACATACAAAGGTGGCAATCTATTTCACACACATACACACACACACACACACACACACATGCTGGGGTCTAGGTCAGGCCCATGTGTGGTTCATATATATTCATAATGTGCATACACAGAATCCTAGGTCCATGGAGCAAGTGGTGGCCTCTAATCTCCCTAGAAAGACAAAGCTCCAGCCATAGATCCAAAGTCTTTGGCCTCATCTCCTCTCTCAGAATCCCCTGCTCTGAGCACTGTGAGCATCCAAAACTTGCTTAGTATGTTCTAACCTTTGGGTAGAAAGTATGGGGGCTCTGAGGAGATGGCCTAGCGGCTAAATGGCTAAATGTGCACTGCTGAGGCCAGCCTGGCCTGAGGTGTCAGCCAGTGGAACAGCTGGCAGGGCCTTTGTGCTCATGTCTTTGTGGGGTCAGGGAAAACTTCAACTGGATGGGTATGGCATTGTGGGAGGAGTGCTGACATGGGGGCTTGGTAGTTTTAGACGAGGGCTCCTCTTTCCCCTTGTTTAGAGGAAAAAGGTTGTCCTCCCTACTGGATATGTTCAGGGGCTTCTTCTACATTGCTGTAAAACCCGTCTATCATAAGCCTGGATTAAAGTAGGAAGGAGAGCAAACACAAAAAGAATCTCCTGGTATCTGGGGGAAAGGATCACCAGAGAGAAGGGCATAGGATTCTAATCAAGTTCTTGTAAGAAAGAGCTAAGCATAGCCAGGCGTGGTGCTGCATGCCTGTAATCCTGGACACCTGTAATCTCAGCACTCAGAAGGCTGAGGGAGGAGGATTAAGATTTTGAGTCTGGGGTACATAGTGAGTTTGAGGCCAAACTGGGCTACATAGCAAGTACCTGTTTCAAAAAAGAAAGGAAGGATAGAAGGCTGGAAGGCAGGAAGAAAGGGAAAGGAAGGAAGGAGAAAGAAAAGAGAGAGAGAGAGAGAAAAGAAGGAAGGAAGAAGGCTAATGGTTTTGTGTCAGTCCTCTGTGTTCCTGGAGGCTTGGAGTCTGAGGTTCTCAGACCTGCAGCCCAGAGTCAGTGCCAAGGTTCATGCTGAAGGAAAGGAGCTAGAAGGACAGGCCAGCAGAGGGCAATGTTCTCAGTGCCCCAGTGCTGGAAGGGTCCCCAGAAGTCAGAGTCAGACACAGGGAGGACTTCCCAGCTATAATCAGCAGGAGCAAAATCCCTGATGGCCCAGGAGTGACAAACACCCGTCAGACCAGGGGCTCGTCACCACCTCTGGGATCACGAGGCCTGGCTACCTGATACTACCCCCACACACAGACATGCAGAAACTAAATCCAGCAGGCTCCCTCCTAACTCTCCTCCTGCCTGGGCAGCAGGGCAAGGGCAGACCTGTGGCCAGGGCTGGAGCTCCTGGAGCACTGTGGGCCCCTGGGAATCTCCCTCTGCCGACTCAGGCCTCATGGTTCTCTGAGAGGAACAAGCTTCACACACACACACACACACACACACTCACACTCACACACACAACCCTGTGACAGCTTCCACATTTGGAGCTGACAGATGTGCAAGGTAACAGCTCGGCACTGCCTGTGCAGCTGAGGCCCCGGCGTTGTGAACAGGATTATTTCCAGCAAGGCTCAGGGCGGCTGCGTGAGCAAACGCCTGGGTGTGTGTGTGAGTGTATGTGTGTATGTGTGAGAGAGTATGAGTGCGTGTGGCTTCTCCCGCCATCACTTTCCCTCCATCTAAATCTATCTTACTATATCTTGGAATCTTTCTGTCTCTGTTTTCTTCCCTGAGTTTCCTGCTTCTGGCCCTTCCTCTGTCTTCTCTCTCACAGTCCTGCTCACCCTGTCTCAGTCTTTGACTTCTGCTATCTGTTTTTGTTCTCTGCCTGGATGCTCCAGAGAAGAGAGGGACTTGGCTCCTCTCACTCTCCTCTTTGCCCTTGGTCCCTTGCCTGTCTGGCCCAGGCAGGCCCAAAGGACAGACTATTGGAAAAAGCCCATTTTTGTTCCAGAAAATGATGCAGCTGTCCTGTCCCTACCCTTTGCATGGGGCTCCTGCCTGGAGTGTGAGACAGAGATAGAGATAGAGACAGAAGGAGGAATTAAAGGAGAGGGAGAGAGGGAGAGAGAAAGAGGGGAAAGGGGGGAAGGGGGAGGGAGGGGGAGAGAGAGAGAGAGAGAGAGAGTGAGCACGAGAGAGCACAGACAGGAGCTGGGAGCAGATCTGGGACCTAGGGCCAAGAAAGTTGTCCCTCAGCCTTGGTCACCACTGTCTTTGAGTCTCTGAGGCCTGGCCTTCTCCTGACAATCATCATTTATAGGTAAATTAGCATTTAAACAGCAGACCTTTTCCACCTTTGTCTCCATCTCTGTATTCCCAACCCCTGCTATAGACTGAGGCCGTGGCTCCATGCTGACCTCAAATCTGGCCTCACTGTTACCCTGCTCCTGCCCACACATTGATCCTTAACCCGACCATGGACTGGCCCCAGTCCCTAACCCTGACTCTCCCACGAACTTCTTCTCTGAGGGGCTGTGCCTCTGACTTCTGACAGTACTGCTTGGGTACCCATGGCTCACAGCATACTTTTAAATGTTCTGGTGCAGTGGGGACACTCTTAGTTCCACTGACTTAGATTTCGGGATTAAAAAGGAGCAATGGGAACATGTTTTATACTCTCCAGGTGATTCTCCCTGTGGGGTTTCTCCTAGGGATTCCAAGAGGGTGCAGTGTCTTCTAGAGATGCCCAGCACAGGGCTGCCTGCACTGGGTGGGGCCCATTCAGCTCCTGCCTGTCTGCAGTTACAGTAACTATACCCAGCCCTTCCACACACTGCTGAATACCTGGCAGTTGGGCCTGGCAGCATTCACTGACTCCTTTGCTCACTCACTCTCATTCTCATTCTCATTCATTCACCATTTAGCAAACACTCAACCAGCCTCAATGTGCTGGATCTGGATAAAGGGCATAAAATCCACAGAGCCTCTTGAGGCTGAGGCCCTGGATCCCTGAAAAAGGCTGGACCCCAGCAGCCACTGCAGGCCTGAGCAGGAGCGGCCTCTGCAGCAGCTGAACCAAGACCCGAACCAGAGTGTGAGCCAGACTCTTACAGCTCCAAGAGGTCACCCAGGGCTGTAAGGCAGTGGGAGCCAGGCCCCTCAGCCCTTCCCTGTGGATGGGTAGGGGCGGCAGGCCTGGGAACAAAGTGACCACTGGACAGCTTCCAGTTTCCTTGGCTAAGGCACCACTCTGAGCTTGGGTCAGCTGTAGGGAGGGCCTCAGAGGTGGGTGCCCCAAAGGAAGAAAGAACTTCCTTCATCCTCCCATTCTCCTTCCTCCATCTGGGCAACTTAGAAACTTACCAAGACCCTGTCTTACAATAAAAAGTAAAAAAAAAAACAAAAAACGGTTGGGAATGTGGTTCAGTGTAGAGGACCTAGGTTCAATCCCAAGTACTAGAAAAAGTAAACATAAAAATAGGAGTCCAGGGCTTTCCAAACTCAGTGCAGTTAGGCACAGTTTCCTAGAGGGGAAAAAGAGACAAGGGGGTAAGGGAGGAGACCCTTACTGGATAGTAATAACTCCATGGGTGCTACTTCAGGTCAGAGACACACATTGCTTTCTTCCTCCAGTACTGTAGGTGGAAGGTCTTAAGGTAGCTTGCTCCCTTCTCTCCTCGACACCTTCATCATTTAACCCCTCTGAGCTGACCCTAGAGGCTCCAAGTGACTACCCAGCTAACTTCCCAGCATGCTGGCTAGTGGCTTCTAGTCCACTCCCCTCCTCCCCTGTACTCAAACCACTAAGAAACATGGCTGGAGGTGTTACCCCGTAGTCTCCTCTTGAGCTCCCAGAAGTGCTCTTTGATCACCTCCCATCACCCTATGGGATCCCTTGGATGAGGGAACACAGCCAGCCCTTCTTGGGTGTGCTCACACAAGGGTGTGCACATTGGCTATGTGATTCAGAATGACTCCAGACACATGTTGGCAGAAGAGGTCATGTTCTGTGGGGAAGAATGTGGGTGGAGGCCAGCAGGCGGTATCCCATGCAGGTCCCTGGGCAAAACATGGGAGATACTAGGATGGAGCATGTCCCAGGGGATTGATTCCCAAGAGGGGAGGTAGGAACAGCTGGCTCACCAGGCTTGGCTAACAATGGACTCAGTGCCAGCTTGAATGTAGGGTCTGCATGTGTATTCATGGGACAGGAATTGTGGGGTGGGGGAAGCTGCTGACCAGCCTCATCCCAGCTGTCTAGGCCCATTGACAGAGGTGCCAGAGCTCCCTGGGGTGGCCCAGGAATATTTTTCTTTCTCCTTCTCTTCACAGGCCAGCTTCTGGCTCCCAGCTCCAGGATATTAAACACTAAACCCAAAACTGCCCAGCTCTTTCACACCAAAGACAAAGAGAAACCCTGTTTGTCTTTTGGCTAATCTCTGGCCCTGCTTACCCTGGCAGCTGGGCTCTGGTCATGTGTAGGCATGTACTTATATGTGTACTCACATGTGCTTGTGTGTGGTGGCTAAGGCCAGGGCATGCACTCTGGGCACACAGATGGTTGGTCCCTGGAGCCTGGCACAAAAGCCTCCCTGCTCCATGGGGTCAGGCTGGAGGCCTGGGAAATCTCTGTGGGCAGAGACCATGGGTCACTGAGCAGGTCTTAAAGCCTGCCAGGGAGAGTGACCGTGTCCCTTTCTGATGTCCTCAGGCCTGATAGTCTAGAATCCTAGACTATGAAACAGGCCTAGGGAGACAGCTGGGATCCAAGGCCCTTAAACCTCTGCTCTGAGAAGACAAATGTCAGGCATGAGAGCGCCTCGCCACCTTGTGGGAATATGTGGTACTCCTCACTGAGCCCCTGATCAGCCAACCTGAGAGGGAGTCAATCCTGCTGGACCTTCCACCAGGGCCTGGGCTGGCTTTCATACTCGAACAGAGGAGGAAAGGGAGGAAACCCACCCACCAAAGCAGAAGGGGCAGCCTGGGATGGCCCATCCCCACTGCAGAGGGCACACCCAATTCCGGATGATGCAACTGGACTATGCTTGAAGCACCATGGAGGCAGGTTTGCAGGAAGAAACTTGTAGTTCATTTGCCCTAAGGAAACTGCAGCCCAGGAAGGGGGCAGGACCCACACTGAAGGCTCCTAAAGCTCATATATTCTCCTGCAAGAGTCCCAAACAAGCTGTCCAGGGGAACCTAGCCCCCTAAATAGACCTGCTCACCCTGCAGTGGGAGTTCTTGTCGCCGGTTGGCAGAGGCATGCTATCTGGGCCTTGAGAACTTGAAGCTGTCCATAGGGCTCCAGGACCATCAGGATCTTGATGTCAAAAGGCAAAAAATGTTTTATCATTTATGGGGCACTTACTGCAATGCTAGCATTGTATTGAACATTTACAAACATTATGTTACTTAATATTCACAATGATATAGGTGTATTTTAATCCCCATTTTTCAGAGAAGGAAACTAAGGCACAGAGAAGCAACTTGCCCTAGGTTGCCAGGTGGTAAGTGGCAGAGCAGAGATCTAAACCCGGTGATTTTGACTTAAGGGTGAGGGCTCTGGCAGGCAGGGTTTACTCCTTGGGGATCCTGAGGAACACTGCCAGTTCCTGCCCTCCAGCAAGAGTAGCTGCCACTTCTCTAGGAGGCATGGCCTCTGTGTGCCCTCTGCTGGGCACAAGGAGGATCAGGGTACTTCCTTCTACACAAGCAGATGCTATCAGTGTCTTGGCATCAGCTGTAAATATGCTCTCTTCCCAAATATGGGTCAGGGGTCAGGTCAAGTGGTTGGCTGCACCACCACCACCCTGGGGGGCTCTCAGCCCAGTTCACATCTACCTACTGGCAGAAGGAACAGGTTTCTCAGGGCTTTCCTCTTCTTGAAATCCTGCCTATCTCCCCCGAAAGTATGCTGATCCTAACCTACCCCACTGAGAAGCAGGACCATGAACCAGATAGGTAATGCCAAGAGGGAGCTGGGATCCATGTGGAGCACTTCCATGTGGGCAAGGGCTAGAATTAGAAATCCAAAGGGAGGGTGGGGGATTTAGCTCAGCAGCACCATTCCTGCCTTGCAACTGCAAGGTTGAGTTCAAAAAACTTTCCCCACCTAGAAATCCAAAGGGATACCTGGGAAAGGACCTTCCTGTGAGGGCCAGAGGGGGGCAGGCCTTGTTGAGTCCAGAAGAATGGCTCCAGAGTGAGGAAAGCATAGTAAAGACTTGGGTCAGTGTGGACAAAAGCATGAAGAAACAGGTATCTCAGCATCTCCATCTAGAACAACTTTCTTTGGACCCAGGCTTGCCACTGAGTGGGCCTTGGTGACAGGAAGACAAGAGCCCTAAACAACTCCCCAGGAAATAAAGGCAGCACCCTAAGTTTGGGTTAATAGCCTCAGGAACAGCCTCAGGCATAGGGAACCTCATGGGCCTAGTAGAAAAGGAGGAAGCAGGAGTTAATGCACATTTTATTTATAACTGCCTTTGCTATGCTCAGCAGAGGGAGGGATGCCAGGTTTTGGAGGAAGAAAGCCAGAATGAGGACACAAAGTTCAACAGGTGTCACGACCCTGAACAAGGGTTGTGTTGGTTGGAACTTTGTGTGTGTCCCACCACCCTTCCCTCTAGGCCACCTGTGAATCTACATGGGTTCTCCTATTTCACACTTGATCAATCCCCCCTCATCCCCATGGACTGGCCATAGGCAAGAGACCCAAACTCTTCTCTTCAGTATTTCAACTGCTCTTTTTCTGTTCTTCTCACCCCTAAGATTTATTCTTAGGGAGAGAGAATACTAACACCCATAATTGCTTTCCCAGCCTCCTACAGAAGCCTCATAACCCAGGCTACACAACCCAGACTCTGGATGGCTGGTAATGCCAGTCACTCCCAGCTGGCTGCATATGAAGGCAGGACAGTAGGCATGAGTGTATTAGGCAGCGTTGGCTGTGGCAGGATGTGAGGATAGGAAGGCCCCGGAAGCCAAGGCCATGGGCTTATGTATCATAGAAGTCCACATGAGCTCCAGACTTGAACATGTCTGTTTGCAGCAAGCTCAGGAGTTTTTGGGCTGACATTCTGCAATCCACCAGCTGCCCCTTTGCCTTCAGCTCCTGCAGGCTTCTTCGCAAGTCTGGGTCCATGGAGGTCTCCCGGGCCAACTGTTGCATGTCTGTGTCCAGGGGACCTAGGGGATAAAAAACAGAAGACAAGAACAGAAGGTCATGGGTCCCCACTATGCATGGGGGATGGGGCTGAGTCAGGTCTGACCAGGGGCAACACTTCATCATGGTTGAAATGAACGGTCAGGGTAGCCAAAGGCACCACTGTCAATACTAAGTTCCAGACTCAAATTCCAAAGGTCACTGAACATGCTCCCTCCTAAGCCACTGTGTCTAAAACCAAACTCATTATCTCCTGTCCAAGCAGCACCGTCTCTTGACTTTCCAACTTCTATTAACAAAGTACTAAAAACAACCTCCATTCTCCTCCACTCCCTCCCCTCCAGACAAGCAGGCGCTAGGCATCAGGCACCAGTTAAGACCTCTGTGTCTACATACATTGGCAACCTGTCCCTTTTTTGGTTTTTTTGGTACTAGGGATCGAACTTGGGCCCTTGCGCTTGCAAGACAGGTGGCAGAACGACTGAGCTACATCCCCAGCCCAACCTGTCCCTCTTTACAAAGCTAGGTCTCCTCCTACTTCCTTGGCTCACCCTCTGCTAAATTCATTTTGCTAATAGATCGCATCACTCCTCTACTCAAAACCACTTACAAGTTTCTCAGTAGCCTGTCCTGTGCTCAAGGCCTGCTCTATGAGCATATGCAGGCTCAAGCCAAACGAGAAGAGCTGTCACCCCCCTAACAAGATTTCCTACCTCTATCTGCATTTCTGGGATATACCTTGCATCTGCTAACATCCAAGTAGCCCACAAGCGTCAATGTACAAAACAGGCTACTTCCAATAAAGCCACCCCTGATCTCCCCACCTGAAGGGAATAACTTCTTTCCTGAACTCTTCTAAACACTTTCTATTCTTCATATCAGAATCACAGCACCCCAAAATTAGGAGTTAATGGTTTTCAGGAGCAGAAAATCACAGAATCTCAGAGCTGGAAGGAGAATCATCCTGACACTTAAGTTTCTAATCATCTGTGCATCCTTGATGAGAGATCATTTCAACCTTTCCTAACAACATTCTTCTTGAAATTCACATTTTTTTTTGGCAGTTCTAGGGATTGAATTCAGGGCCTTGCACACATGCCAGGTAGGCATTCTACCACAATCACCCCACCCACTGAAGTAACCAGAGTGGCCTGTGGCTTTAAGGCTCTGGGAAACTCCAAAGAATCTCAGCTCCTTCACAATGTCCAAGACAGCTTCCTGAGATCTAACCCAGCCACATGGCAATCTAGAATCTGCTCTGTGCCTGGATGTGGTTTACATTTGGTCACTGCCGTCTGAGTCCTAGGTGAAGTTCTGAGGGAGTGTTAAGTTGAATGTTAGTGCAAGAATAATTGTGTGTATGCTAGGGGTGCTGGGGACTGGAGAACACGAGGAAGTGGACACACCTGATCAAGACACACACTAATCAGGAACTTGGAAGCAAGGTAGGATCCTGATCCCACCACATCTGGGCTCTGGGCAGGCTATTCTACCTCTTTGCCCCCAGGATTCCGAAGGGGAGTAGACTACCAGATCTCCACTTAAGTTATTCAGACACTACCCTGGCTCTGTCACCACCTGCTAACTGCAAGTGAGAATAAAAGCCCTGGCCCAAGGGCATCTTGGCAGGTGGTCAGAAATCAGACCAGGTATCATAAAACCCCATACCCTTTAACTTTCACAAGAACAGAGTCCTTCTCTTATTTATCTCAATAACCCTCAGTCCCCAGCTGCCGTGCTTCAGCTCAGTTCAGCCCGGGATGATCACAACTCTGCAATGTCTGTTTGCTCTTCATTCAACTAACATTTACCATGGAGTGCCTCAGCGCAGCTTTGCAAAGGAAAGAAGCTGACAAGTGCACATATGAAGGTAATACAGTGTGACAACTCCTGCATCAATTTGCAGTGTTAACCACTAGTACTTCACTATTAAGGTTCATCACATGAACTGCCTCTTCCAGTGCCCCCAAATGCCCTGTAAGACAGATAGCATCTTTCCCATTTCACATGAGGATATGGGGTTCAGGCCCAGAATTGAAACCTTAGTCTTTGCCCAAATGCTATCAGATATCTCAGATTTTCCTGTTCCACCCTCCAGTTCAGGCAACTCCCTTTTCTCTTTCTGTATCCTCTGCCCCAGCCAGCTCTAACTTCTTTGGAATCTGTATTTCCTGAGGAGTGAGGGGGTCATGATTCAGGGACAGTATACTCTGTGGGTCTTTTCTCAAGGAGACAGAGTAGGCCCCTTGTCCATCCCCCAGCGAGGAACCGGCCAGTTCTGGGGGACGGGGGAAGCACTTCTCACCTACCTGGGGCATAGCTTAGCACCCTCACACTAGGCTCCTCTGTGGCCAGGACCTGGAACATCATGTCTCGAGCAGCCTTCCCTGCACAGTACAATGCCCAGCCCTTGAAGGGCTTCAGGGCACAGAGGGATGAGATGTTAACAACTGTCCTGCTGAGGCCAGGACTGTCAGGGAAGGCCTTCAAAACACCGGAGGTCAGGCAGAGGGTGGACGTCAAGTTCAGAGCCCAATAGCTGTTCACTTCAGTGGGGTCACTCAGGTTCAGGAAGCCTTTTGAAACATCCCCAAGAGTGCCTGAAAAACCAGACCAAAGAAATAGCTCAGTGTAAGTGGGGTTTCTCCTTCAGCCCTCTCCCAAATCCTCCAGATACCTCTTTCTCAGGCCCATGTAAGAGAGAGCATCTCTCTTAGCACCTCCCAGGCCACTTTCCCTCTTCCCTAACTCTGCGGACAGACAAGCTTGGGGAGGCCACTCAATCAAGCTGCTTTCCTTTGCAGCTGCCTTGCTACCGGAATGGGATGGAGGGAACTCTAGAAACTCCTTGGAGAAGCAAGAAACTTGTTTGGAAACCCATGGGCGTCCACCAGAGGGCGCTGCGCGAGGCGGTCGGGGAAAGTTGTACGGGCGCTTTAGAAAACCTGGTGGTGCGAACCGTGCCCGCGTGGGTGTGGGGTTGACCCGACAGCACTGCTCATTTCTAGCGTACACGTCGCCTCCGCTGGCCGCGCAAGCCTGAGCAATTGGGGTTTTGGACTTTCAGCCATCTAGTTGGTGTCCCTCGGAGTCGCCCGCCTCAGCCCGCGGTGTCTCACCGGCATTGTTGATGAGCAGCAGTCTCTGCAGCCCCTCAGGCCTGGGCAGCTCGCGAAGGGCCCCGAGCAGCTGCTGCAAGCCGGCGTCCGAGCCCAGGTCGGCGGGCACCCGCACTACGCGCAGCCCAGGCCGCCCGGCGCCCAGCTCGGCCTCCACCTGCCGCAGCGCGTCGTCATTGCGGGCGCTTAGGAGCAGCACCGAGCCGGGCGACAGCAGCCGGGCCACGAGCGGGACCAGCGCGCGGCCGAAGCCCCGGGAGGCCCCGGTCAGCACGCACACGGCACGGCCCAGGTTGCCACTCTCCATGCCACCGACCGCCACTTTTGGGCGCTGGGCCCCGGGACCCGTATGGGGCGGGGCGGTGGGAGGAGCCCGAGGCGGGGCGGGGCCGAGGCGCGAACAGTTGGTGTCCGGTGTGCAGCCCTGGCCTGGGCCGCTGGTAGCTGAGTAGGGACGCGGGCGGAGTCTTCGTCAGTGCAGACAGGTAACCGAAGAGGGGCGGGAGGCGAGGCCCACAGGAATCCTAACCGGTTCCCAGCGCTGCCTTGTCTTTGGCGGGCCACGCCCCCTTTCCGCGGGCTCCACCCCGCGCTGAGACGCGAGCGCCAAAGGTCCTCCTAGTTCAGTTCCGCGGTTTCTGGAGCTGCTGGCCTCTCCCGCGGCGTCCCTGGACTTGAAGGCTTGGTTCCCTCCTGGGCTTACAGAACTCCCCGCCTTCTGGGTGAGAGGAGCTTCTTCTGGGGGAATCACAGTCGCTCCTCCAAGTGATGTAAAAAGCTTTTTTCTTTTTCCTGTGTAACTGGGGGCTCATCCTTTTCTCCCCACTTCTCAGTTTCTGAATTCCCGTCTCTCCTGTCAGTGTTCCCCAGGATTTTGCACCTTAAGAATTTAATGGATTCCTCTTGCTCTCCAGATCCTAGGAGACAGATTGGTGCAAGCACAACCCCATCTATTAATTCACTGGACATTTATTGGACTTATACCATGTGCCAGGCTATGAAGAAAAAAAGGAAAGGATGAAAGGATGACTGAAAATCAGACCTCACCTCTTTTGAATCCAGCTGCTTCTAGAAGCTGGAGGGTTTGCCTAGACTAGAGAAAGCGTGGAAATTTCTTCCCTTCCGAGAAAGGTGCTTATCTGCCCCCGCTCTCCCACCAGTCTTACAAGTAATATCTCAGGGGCAACATAACCTAGAATTTCTTTAAAAACAGAACAGTGGTTCTCAAATATCTCTGCAAGTGGAAGACACTGAGGAATTTTAAAAATACTGTGCCCTATGAGCCTTGGTTTTGGAATTGTAAAGATTTCTAGGTGATTCTCATGTGTGGACAAGTCTGGGAACCACTACAATAGCAGTTGGCAGTAAGTTTTCTTTGTTCCACTGTATGTTTTATTGATTTGGAAGTTGAGCATCCCACTTTAAGTCTCCTGATGGTTACTTTTGAAATAAAATTATAAATGTATGAAATTGTACTTTTTCATCAATATTAAAATCAAAACATTATATTTTAGGGACAAAAATATGAGTGAATTTTGGAGGAAAACAAGTCTGGTTGGTATCCTAGCTTTTACTAATGGAAACTTGGCTAGGTCATGTAATATTTTTGAGCCCTAGTGATTTTATAGGCTTCATTATTCAACATTGCACAAATATTTGTTGAGTGCCTACCATAAACCAGGAAATGGGTGAGGCTTTGGAGTTACAATGGTGAACAACTTAGACAATCTCTATATTCATAAAAAGTAGAATAAGGCAGCTAAATATAAAGCATTAAGTACATTGCTTTATAATTCAAATAATAGAGATTATTATTTTTAATGTCCCTTTATTTAATTATTTATTTATTGAGACAGGGTCTCACTGTGTGGTTCAGGCTTGCCTTGAACTCACTGTATAGCCCAGGCTGGCCTTGAACTCATGGCGATCCTCCTGCCTCAGCCTCCCCAGTGCTGGGATTACAGGTGTGAGCCACCATGCCCAGCAATGTCCCTTTATATTACTGGAGACTTAGCATATTTAGTTCTTTCCTCCATACCTCCCAAAGTACCAGTTTTGAAAAAAAAATTCAAGGAGTCTGTGTTGTTGAAAAATTCAAGGAGCCTTTCTGCCACTGTAACAAAATACCTGAGAAAATCAACTTAAAAGGAAGAAAGGTTTATTTTGGCTCACAGTTTCAGAGGTTTCAGTTCATGTTTACTTGGCCCTGTGGTGAGGCAGAATATCATGGCTAGAGCATGAAGCAGAGGAAATCTTTGTTTTAGTTACTTTCTCATTGTGGAGATAACATACTTGATAACCAGAGTTAAAGGAGCAAAGGATTATTTCAGCTCACATTTTGTAGAGGTTTCAGCTGGTTCCCAGGCAGGGTGGCATGGCAGAGGGGCATCACAAAGGAGAAACACTCCATGGAAAGCAGGCAAGAGATGGCAAAGAAGCAAGCAGCAGCAGCAGGCTTACTTTCCCTCTCTCCCTTTATATGCCATCCAGGTTATAAGCCTATTGATTGGGCATCCACACCTAGAGTGGGGCTTCCATTACCACACCCAAAAATATTCCAATCAGTGGACTAATTTAATACCACACATCCTTAATCCCAGTATCACATGCCCTAGATTCAGCCAGCTCTGAAAAGCCCCACCTATGATTGCATGAGACTTTGGGGGAACATCTGGGTACAAGCCATAACACCTGTACACCTCATGGCAGCTGGGAAGCTAAAAGACAGGGGAGTGGTCCAGGGTCCCAGTGTCCTCTTAAAAGGTGTGTCCCCCGTGACCTATCTTCTATCAGTCTCTACTTCCTAAAGGTTCTACCATCTCCTGAGTCCTTGCCACAGGCTGGTGACAAAACCTTTAGCATATGAGCCTTTGGATGACATGAGATCAAATCTAGAAAATACCTTTTAGATTTACCTTACTAGTACTTTATACAGTGTGTCTTTATCTTTATGAATTGTTTTTGTTTGTGAGACAGGGTCTTGCTATGTAGTTCAGGTTGGGCTTGAACTCACTAGGTAACTAGGCTGGCCTGGAACTTGTGATCATACTCCTGCCTCAACCTCCTAAGTGCTGGAGTTATAGGCACATGCCACCACTCCCAGCTCTCCATGAATTTTTTTTTTTTTTTTTACATCTTCACTATTTCAATAGCATGGAAACAAGAAATATTTAAACACTGTTTTGTGGTCTCAAATGGTTATCTACTTTTTATTGTACTATAGTTCTATGTTCTCACCTTCTTCATTTTGATTCCTTTCTTGGTTAACTGGAATACTTCTTTGCATTTTTTTAGGGGGGACCTTTAATGTATGAAAGTTTCTCTCTATTACTCTCTCTTATGAACAAGACCTTAATAGAACATAGACCTCTTGGCTCATAATATTTAACCTGATAGTCTAAAATGATACTCTATCACCTTGCTAATATTTAGTGTTAACCCCAAAAGAACTCTGATGTTTCTCTGTGGTTTTTGTTTTTGTTTTTGTGGTACTGGGGATTGAACACAAGGCACATGCTAGGTAAGCCTTCTTTCTACCAGTGAGCATACCTCTAGACTTCTTTTTATTTTTTATTTTCTCTCTCTTTTTTTTTTCTGATTGAACTCAGGACCTTGCACTTTTGAGGCAGGTATGGTACCACTGAGCTAAATCCCCAGGCCCCTTTTTATTTTTTATTTTGAGATGGGGTCTTGCTAAGTTATCCAGGCTAGCCTCAAACTCAGAATCCTCCTGCCTCAGCCTCCTGACGAGCTGGGATTACAAGTGTGCACCATCATGCCCAACCATCTCTTGTTTTTAATTTTGTGAGTAATCCATTTATTCCTGCCTAGGTCATCAAGGATTTTTAAATTCATATTAGAAACTTTAACAGTCTACCTGATGTGTCTAGGTATGTCTCATTTTTATAGTTTATTTATTACACAAATATTTATTGAACATCTACCCTATTTTTTTATTACAAAGACTCAAGTCTTCAGCTAAAAGAGTATTTCTATAGTTTCTCTTATTCTATTGTCTTCAAGTGGATATCTTACAATTAGTTCTTGGTTTTCTTAGGTTTATTTCTAACTCTTATATTTTCACTTATCATCATATTAATCTCTATATCCTTTTCATATGAATCCCATAAATCAGTCTTCTTTTCTTCCCTCCCTCTCCCTCCCCCTCTCCCTCTCTTTCTTTTTTTCCCTCTCTCTCTCTGCTCTTCTGGTATTGGGGATTGAACCCAAGGCCTACACACTGAGCCACATCCTCAGCCCCTTTTTATTTTTTATTTTGAGACAGGGTCTTGTTAAATTGCTAAATTGCCCAGGCTGGGTTGGAACTTGCAATCCTCCTGCCACATCTTGCATTGTGCTGTGATTACACGTGTGCACCACCACACCCAGCTAATCCCATAAATATTTTTGGAGCTAGCTGTCTAAATCACTGTAGTAACAATCTGTAAGGTGTTGCTTCCATAGTTTTATCTTGTTCAGTGTGGGCCTTTAAAGTGACTGGAAGGTGTAGCAAGGTAATTGTGAGTAGGAGTCAAATTCAGCATGTGTGCAGCTCTTATGTATTGTTGGTTGGGGCCTAAAAGATTCCAATCCCGTGAAAGGCAATTGAAATATTTTTGAAGTTGCAAATGCTTTTACCCTTTAATCAGTAATCCCACTTCTGAAAATTTACCTCAAATATTATAAACAGACACCTGGTTAAATACATTATGGTATTCTTTTTTTTTTCTTTTTGGTACCAGGGATTGAACTCTGGTCCTTGTGTTTGCAAGGCAAGCGACAGAACCACTGAGCTAAATCCCCAGCCCTCATTATGGTATTCTTGACATAATGGAGTTCAGCTGCAAAACTGAATGAAAATTTCTCTGTATACTGATGTGAGAGGATCTTCAGGATATATTAAATGAAAAAAGGCAAAATGAAGAACAGAAGAAATTATATGTTATATTTTTGTGCAATAAGGGAGGATATAGTATTTAAATTTTCACATATATTAAACATTCATATATTAAATACTAGAAAGATCCATGACCAATTACAATGCTAGCTAACTGTAGAGGAAAGGAAGGGGACTTGGAGTGAAAGTGAGTGAACTTATTTTTGTCTTCTTTTTTTCCCGAGACAGGGTCTTGCTATGTAGCCCAGTCTGGCTTCAAACTCACAGTGATCCTCCTCCCTCATCCTCGCAACTGCCTGGACATGCGCCACCATGCCCAGCTTAGTTTTGCATTTTAAAAACCACAGAAATGTGTTCCCTATCAAACATAAATAAATAACAGCTTCTTAAATGAAAATATATATGTATTAGAAAACAGAAAAACAACAGACTACATCAGAATTGTAATCTTTGTAGATTTACTTGACATTTTAGCATTCATAACATTAAATAAAATAAATACTATATTTAATTTTTAGTTATTTAACTTCCTGTGAGTCATTTGAGGAAAAAAATCTATTTGGAATTTTTCACATCTTGTGAGGATGACTTAGAAGGAGAGTATCAACCTTGCTGGCCTTGAAGTTTGTGGGGAGGAAACTAAAATCATGTAGAATAGCATCCTCACTGGAGCAGCTCTGACCCAAATGTGACAAGGGCTGTAGGGCTGGGGTAGCTCAGTGGTAACACATGCTTAGCATGCACAAGGCTCTGGCTTCGTGGGGCAAGGAATGTAAAAGAAAGTTTCAGAGAAAAATAAGGGGTGCCAAGCCCATTCTGTTCTTAATGATCAAATTCCAAAACAACAGACTTTTATAAAAATGTTTCAAGAACAGAGTTCCTTTTTCTTTTGAGTTTATGCAAAAATTCAAACAGAAAGCTTAACAAAAGTACTACTAAAAACTGCCAGCTATTTTTAGTGGTAGCGGATGAAGAATTTTTGACATTTGATGAAGATAAAAAGTTTTTTCATAAAATAAGTGGGACATGCCTGTAATCCCAGAATTTTGGGAAGCTGAAGCAAGAGGATCACAAATTCAAGGCCAGACTAGGCAACTTAGTGACTTAGTGAGACCCTGTCTCAAAAAATGGGGGAGGGGGGACTGGAAGGTAGCTCAGTGTGGTGCCAAGGCCTTGAGTTCAATCCCCAGACCACATACACACATAAAATTTACTAAAAACAGTTCCTAGAATTAAAGTCTGCTATATGTAAGAAGTTAATGATATCAAATGTGCTACTTCTGTACTCTCCCCACCAGACAGCTGGACATGCAGAAACAACCAGAAGCCTATTTAAACAAATAAGATGGCACCATGGATTACTGGCAACCAGTGGAATGAGAGAAAATCTTTTCAATGTGCTTTTTTTGGTTTTTTTTGAGAAGGGTCTCACTATGTAGCCCAGGCTGGCCTCGAACTCATGGCGATCTTCTTGCCTCAGCCTCCTGAGTGCTGGAAATACAGGTGTGCACCACTATGCCCAGTTTTTCCATATTCTTTTTACAGCCAAAGCAAAGTGGGATATACAAGCTACTCTGGAACCCCTCAAACAGATGTCAATTCAGAATTTAAATCATACCTATTATGATCTAGTTCCAGATTCCAGACTCAAAGACAGTATTTTCTCAAGTGATGATGTGATGCACAAGTACATGAAAAAGATTATATAAATAAAAGTATACATGAGAACAATTTTCTTAAATCTCATTTAAAAAATATCCAGGAAGCTTTTTCCATCCACAGTGAGCAAAGCTGCAGCTTGTAAAATCGCCATAATAAAAAAGTGCTGCCTTGCTCCATGAGTCTTTAGTCAAGCACTTTGGAGAAAAGCTGTTAGGTGCTATTCAAAGCAAAGAAAAGTCAAAACGTGGGGCCAACATCACCATCCACCAAATCTGAATGGCAGAAGAAGCCAAAAATATCTCAGTCTTTTATTTGACTCAGTTGAAAATTAGTATCTATTTAGTATTGAAAATATTCTGTGTGGGGACCACAGGAAAAAACTGATGGTGCTGATAATTTGGTAATTATTTCTTTACCATACTGTCACATTGTTAAAATATGATCATTAACGTGGTAATAATTAAATTCAAATAATTTGATATCTTGATAAAATTTCACTTTGTTTCTTTTTTTTTTTTTGGTACCAGGGATCGAACTCGGGACCTTGCTCACTTTGTTTCTTTTATCCCAAGAGTTCATTTTGTGATGATGAGATCTGTCTTTTTTTCTAGGAGTGCTCATTGTAAGTAACTTTATTCATACAACAACCGTATGTGTTATGGTGTGAATATATTTTTCAATTCCTTCCTTATAGGTAATTTGTCTAATATTACAAACTTAAAATTATAGAGTTTGCACGTAATCTCTTGATTTCTAGTTCAATATTTTTTTCTACATTTTTGAATACTATATATGTATATAAAAGGGGAAAAGGGAGAAAGTAAAAATAAGAATAACAGAATCCTAGAAAAACACCGAAGAAAGAAATTTCCTAACTTTCTAACATAATCCCCCAATAACCATATGAGCCAAAAAGAAGAGAGTGACAGTGGAGAAATATCTATGAGTATTGTAACTATTATCTTTTTATTCAGTATGAGGAGAGAAATAAATCATGAAGTTTGTTTATATCAGATAGAAATAATGGTTAATTTTATGTACCAAGATGAGTGGGCAATGTAGTACCCTGATATTTGGCTAAATATTATTCTGCGTGTGTCTGTGTTGGTGAGATTAACAGTTGAATTTTTTGTTTTTTTAAATTTTTATTTTTATTAGTATGTGTTTGCCATACATGATCATTATATTCACCATAGGAATTAGTACATGAGTATAACACATTTTAATTCTTTTTATGTTCCCTTCCATTCCCTGCCCTGCCCAGATATCTGTCTTGGCCTTGGATTTTAGCTAGTATTGATTATTAGCCTTTTGGTCAATAAGCATTTCATCAAAAGGTATATGTGGTGCCTTTCTAAGAATGTCTAACTGCAGGCCAGTTTTCACATAGATGGGAACTAAAATGTACACTTCCATGAGGTTGGGAAACTCCAAGCTGAGAAATAAATTTAAAGGGTACCATGTTGTTAGTGTTCTAGGTTATTCACAGACACAAATAGATTGTCCGTGGAAGAAAAAGACTTTTGTCAGACTTCTTAGAATATAAATGAGTATATAATGCATATTTAAAGAAAGAAAAGATAAAAGAAAATGATTTCCAGTCTTGTTGAGGATATTTCCATCGATATTCATAAATGATATTGGTCTATAGTTTTCTTTTAGTGTCTCTGGGTAGCTTTCATATCAGGGTTATGGTAAAGAAGATTTGAATAACAGTTTCAAGTTTGTTTTAAAAGATATAGGCCACATGATGCATGGTGGTACATGCCTGTAATCCCAGCACTCAGGAGGCTGAGGTAGGAGGATCACTGCAAGTTTGAGGCCTGCCTGGGGCACATAGTGAGTTCAAGATCAGTCTGGGCTATATAGTGAGATCCTGTCTCAAAAAACCAAACCAAAATATAGGACTTATGTGTGCATATGTCCATATATGTATATTGTCAAAATATTACTTAGAGCATGGGCCTGGTGGCACACACCTGTAAGCCCAGCTCTCTGGAAGGTTGAGGCAGGAGGATTGCAAGTTAGAGCCCAGCCTGTACAACCTAGCAACTTAGCAAGACCACATTTCAAAAAATAATAATAATAACAAAAATAAAATTAAAAAACTAAAAAGCGAAGGCCTGAACTTAGTATGAAGGCTCTGGGTTCCATCTCTAACACCCCCCCCCCATACACACACTCACACAAATATCATTTAGAATTGCAAAAACGCTTTTTCAAATAACTGAGGTAAAAAAGAAAAAATTAAATGACTGAGGTCAAAGAAGGTCTATTCGGAAAATAGCAACAATGTGTACACTGCATTATATACCAACAAAACTATCCGCATCCAGGTGTGATGGCACACACCCATAATCCTGTCTCCTAGGGAGGCTGATGCAGGAGGATTGCAAGTTTGAGGCCAGGCTGGGCAACTTTAGTGAGACCTTGTCTCAAAATTAAAAGGGCTAGAGATGTAGCTCAGTAGTAGAGCACTATGTAACATCCTTGGTTCAACTCTCAGTATCACCACCAAAAAAAAAAGGGGCTGGGGGTTTAGCTTAGTGGTTTCACTGCCTGCTGCACAAGTGCAAGGACCTGAATTCAATCCCTGGTACCAAAAAAAAAAAAGTTCTCAGAGGAAAACTAGTATTACTGCATGTCTTTTATTTATTTATTTATTTTTTGGTACCAAGGATCAAACTTGGGTCCTTGCACTTGTAAGGCAGGCAGCAGAGCCACTGAGCTAAATCCCTGGCCCCTACTACATGTCTTTTAATAGAACCAAAAAAGACCAAAATTAATTAAGTATTCACTTTGTAGAAGTTCATATTCTTTGTTTACAAAAACAAATCAACTCAGACAAAATAAAACAGATAAAGTAGATTTGAGTTCAGCTTACAGAGCTGAAAGAGAAAGCTGAAAAATTCAGCCCCCAAAGGGTAGGAGCCAGGTAACAGAAAGCAATAAATTAGTTGCAACATCAGTTACCAGATAAGTCAGCTACCACTGTTTTCAGTCTTATCATTTTGCTTAAAATTCATTTGCCACAGAGAAAGCATCCAATTAGGTTTCACATGTATTTTCTAATCTAGAAATTAATGTTCAGGGCATCTTAATTGGCAGTCTCACCAAGCAGTGTCCAGCAGGGAAATATTAGTTCCCCAAGAAAAACTGGGGTGGTATTAGCAGAAGAGGGGGAAATGGATGTGGGGTGAAAAGAAGAACAAATTTTCCTTTGGAAGCTAGATTTTTCCTAGAATGTTCACTATATCAGGTATTTATATTTCCAAAAAGTTATGACTACACAACATTAATGGAATGGTTAAATGAAATATGACATATTTAAGATGGTCTATGATACAGTCATTAGAATCATGTTTTGAATTAACATTTCAATGCTGGAAAAATTTCATTATGAAAAATAGGATAAAAATCGGTATAAAGTCTGTGAATTAAATGTAACTTAAAAGTTTTATTTCTGGGGCTGAGGATTTAGCTCAGTGGTTTCACCGCCTGCTATGCAAGCGCAAGGACCTGAGTTCAACCTCTGGTACCAAAAAAAAAGTTTTATTTTTACATATAAAACAACACTTGAAAGAAACTTTCCACAATAAAGATATGTTTTACAAGTTGGGTATATAAGAGGTTAGCAAATTTAATATGAGACAAAATAAAATTTGGACAAAAACGTTTAATGGGCCTCTCTCGTCATGGCCAGTTTCCCATGAGAAAGCCAGACACGGACAGGAAGCGCTGCTCCAGCGGTGTCTTTTGTTGGCAGCTTTGAATGGCTAGGCTCTTGTTGGGGTTCGGTTTCCTCCTCTCTCCTGCCGTCTTGGTTCCTGACCCCAGCTCTCTACACCTAATTCCTAATTATATATTAATAATAATTCCAGCTCTCTAATTCCTACTTGTCTGGAGAGGGAGCTCCCACTTCCCATAGAACATATGGAAGGATAATGGCGAATTCCACCTGACAGAAAGTAGTGGTTGTTTTCTTATTTCCAAGGGCTGGGATTAAAGTGTTAGGGTTTGGACCCTAAATGTCCCCCCAAGGACTATGTGCTCAAAAGGCTTGCTCCCCAGCCTCTGGTGCTGGGGAAGGAGCTACTGCTTAGGTAAGGAGCGTGCCCTGAAGGGGATATGGGGACCCAGCCCCTACTCTCTCTGCTTCTCAGCCACCATGAGGTGGGCAACTCTGCCCTACCCTGCTTTCTGCCATGATGCTCTGCCTCGCCACAGGGCTAGGGTGCATTAGGCTGTGTGAAGAGCAAGGGATGAAAACGCAAGCCACTTAACTTTGGGAAACCTGGAACAGGAAAGTGGACCATCCCTCTCATCTCTCAAAGGTTTCACTTGTCACTTGACCGAGCAGACCCCTTTGCTCTGAGCCGGGCAAAGGCAACCTGCCAACAGAAGTATCTACATCCTTGGCTGCTTTACACCAGAGTCATCAAATGACCAGCAGGCGGCGCCAAAGCGCGGCCGAGACCCGGTTGCTTGGGACGAGGCCGCCTCAGACTAGGGTTTGGTTTTGTTTTTTGATACCGGGGATCGAACTGGGGACCTTGTGCTTGCGAAGCAGGCGGCGGAACCACTGAGCTAAATCCCCTGCTCAGAATAGGGTTTTGAGGATGCGAGAGTCAAATAGATGCTGCGTGGGACTCCGGGAAGGGGCCATGACCACTGTCTACCCACCTTTTCCCCATGGCTGAAATTGCCCTAGAGGGCATATGAAAGCCCCCCAGTTAGGAATGCGAGCTCGAAGTGGACATTTTCCAGGGAGAACAGGAAGGCAGTAAACCTTTCCGTAGTCCACCCACCCCGCAGCCCGCAGAGGGAGTAAGGTTGTCCGCGGACCGGAAGAGCTGGGCGGCCTCAGGTCGGCACAGATACGAGCTGCTCAGGGGTGCTAAGCATTCCCTGTGCCTGAGAGGCGCTCAAGGAGGCCAGGAGAGTGAAAATGGCCTGGTGCTCTGGTCCAGAAGTGCATGTGCCCAAAGCTAATGGTTTGCGAGGTGACAAAGGCCTGGGGAGGACGATGACATACACCTCAGTGGATACCAAAGTGTCCACAGAGCACTCAGAAGACCCCCGTTAATGACGCAAAAGTGCGGTGAGTTAGACACAACCCCCGGGAGAAGGTGGGAAGAGGAAAAGCACTAATTGGGAAAACCCTGGGGAAAAAAATGAAAAAACAAAAACAAAAAAACCAGACAAGATTGAATTTACCCAAAAGTGACTAATACTGTGTGTGGTTGTTTTTGTTTGTTTGTTTGTTAGCTTTTCTTTAACGGACATTTGAAGTAGTAATCAAAATTGGGGAAAAGTGTATTACTAGAATGCGAAGTTACATTTTCTTATCAGGCCTGAATCTGTGGCCTGTGAGATCAGCTATCAGCTGCAAATATTCATAAAGTTGATTGCATGTGAGGCATCCTAATAAATTTCAAAAAGCAGAAATTGTATAGACCAAGTTCTCTAGCTACATTGTAATCAGTGAGTATGTCCAAACAAAACTCTCAGCTGCTTCAAAATTTGAAAAGGTGTAACCAGGCATGGTGGTACATGCCCGTAACCTCAGCACTTGAGGGGGTGAGGCAGGAGGGTCATGGTGACTTCGAGGTTGACTTGGGCTAAATAGTGAGTTCAAGGCCTGCCTAAACTATGTGGTGAAACCTTGTCTCAAAAAAAAAATTTCAAAAGGGGAAATTATCCAATAATACTAGAGTAAAAAATCAAGATTATCACAGCATATTTTTTAGAGACAGGATGCGTAAGAAATACATTTAGATCTAATACAAAGCTGTGTTTAAAGATATAAATTGGTAGATTTAAATGTTTTCATTAACAGAGAAAATAAATAGACTATTCCACTTAGAATTTTATTTATTTATGAAGAGAAAAGGTTCACTTTGGCTCACCTAAAGTTTTAGAAAAAGAAAGGGTTTTTTTTTGTTTTTGTTTTTGGTACTGTGGGGGGCTGTTGTCGTCTTTCAGTCTTGGAATTTCATTAAATTATTGAATTCAGATAATTTCTAACATTCATGTTTACACAGAGGCACATTTTCTGTGTCCCACAGCCAATGGTGACCATTTATTACAAATCAAATATTTTAATTCCAATTGTGCTGCCAAAATGAAAAAGAAAAAGCTCTCAGAAAGGAACCAGTCTGATTTCCTTGTCCACCTATGGTTTTTGTTTGCTTGTTTGTTTTTTGGTACCAGGGATCAAACTCAGGACTTTGCACTTGTGAGACAGGCAGCAGAACCACTGAGCTAAATCCACTGCGACTTTCCACCTATGTTGTTTACCTGTAGATAATTGAGCACTGTATGCCAGGAACTCAGTGCCAAACAATCGTTATCTCCTCTCATCATGAAGTAGGTACAACACTATTATTATTGCCTCTTAATAGCTAAGTGTCTCACAGAATAAAGTGGTTTGTTCAGTGTTGCATGGCCAGCTTAATGCTGAGCTAGTAGTATAAAGGTTTGCATGGCTCCAAAGGTCGTGTCATTATGCTCTACTCTTCTATGCTTTTATTCTTCTCCATCTTTGCTGTATACATATGAAAAAAATAATAATATACTGTATAAGCGTACCTTAGTCCTTTTTGGTTCTAGGTATTACCTGATGCAGGAGCCACAGCAAACCAGACCATGAGACACGGCGTTATGGGAGACCGCCACAAGGTGGCAGCAAAATCTCAAGATTTTTCTCAGATATACAGTCCAGGCCCCTTTTTGCCTTCCTGGATCTACACAGGTAGGGAAGATCTCCTGTTCTCAAAGCCTTTTGGTTTCTACTGTGGCTTCAGAGTCTGTTTTCCATCGCTTTGCCCCACTGCTTCCCACAAAATGAGCAGTGTGGCCCTGATCTGCATTAAAATATCACTGTTGCAAAGGCATGGAGAACTTTGTTCTTGAGTCCTATTCCAGATATAAATAACGTAAAGTAACTATTCTGTATACCGGACATTGTAGATACAGTGGACCCTTGACTTATGAACTCAGTTCATTCACAAAGACTGGTTGTAACTCAAGTTGGTCAACTGAAGGCTCAGGCTTCTCTACACAGCCTTCAAAGTCTCTCTCCTGTATACAGCATCTCAGTGTCCTTAGAGAGACACTGGCCCAGGACTTCTCAATTAATCCCACACAGGAAAGGATGCTGTAATTTTCCTTCCAGGACTCTTTAAGGATTAAATCTGTATCTGAGATCATCTGGAAGCACAAATGGCCAGCATTCAGGTTGTAACTCCAGACTTTGGTCCTAAGTTAAAACTAAAATTCCAGTCATAACACAAGTTGTTTGTATGCCAGGCTGGTCGTAACTCAAGGGTCCACTGTATTTGTTTCACAAGGTGTTTATTTGATTTATGAGTACTGTAAAGCTTTCTTGAGTTGCCATTTCATCACTGCTCAGATGTTGGCATCTAGTCTTAAGCAAAATTCGTGGTCTCCTTCGAACTAGCTAAGTTGGAGGAATGAGAGACTACTCCAAGGTGAGAAGACTAAATCTTGAAATGGCCTTGGTGTTGCCAAGTTGACCTGGCTCTATCTGCCTACAGTTATCATTGGTGCCTTAGAGATTTGGGGAGTTTACTCTGGTTTATGTCTTTTGTTTTCATTCTATATTTTCATGGTGCTTTACAGTGAGGTTTTAAAAAGGCTGCAATAAGCACTGTTAGCCAGGTCAGAAGCTGGGCTGAGCCTTGGACAGTCTGTGGAACCACTGCTCATTAAACTTGAAGGTTCCTGGTGCTGGCATGGGCCAGGGGCATCCTCCCCTCCTCACCATGCATACTGCTTACTGTCTTCAGGAGGAGAACAGAGGTCTAGCTGCATGTGAGTGTCTGTAGTATTGGCAAAGACTCTCAAGAGGACAGAAGAAGGATTATCTACAAGAATTCTGCCCTCTTCCCATATACCATAGCCAAGGGTGACCTCAGCTATGTGATTCCCTTTTCTGCCCCTTCTCTTCCATCAGGCTTTTACTGACCATGGCCCTTCTGGGTCTATGCACCTTACCAAGGCCTTCACAACAGAAGGTTCCGGTTGTTACAGCAGCCTTCCTTTCGTGAGGTCTCAGACACACAGCTGGGAACTTCTGCTGTGGCATTGAAGGCCAGGCAGAGAGTGACCTGCCTCAGCATGGAGATTCCATCTGAAGTGCCAGCCCCTTCCACAACCATCATCCCTCAAGTGCCAGCTGGATGTTGGATCTTCTGAACTGATACTTTGAATCATTTTTTAAAATCCCATTCTCTGTCTTCTTGTTCTGCTTTTTGGAACCTTTCCTCAATTCTATCCTTCAACTCTTTGATGGAATTTAAATTTTATTTATCATATTTGTTTTTGTTTTTTGTTTTTTGAGACAAGGTCTCACTAAGTAGTTCAGGCTGGTCTTGAACTTACTATTTATCCCAGGCTGGCCTCAAACTTGTGGTGATCCTCCTGCTTCAACCTCTTGAGTGCTAGGATTACAGGCATGCAACACCATGCCAGGCCAGTTATACTTTAAACTAGGAGCTTATTCTTAGGTCCAGATTTTTCAGTTAAAAACAAGTTCGCATAGAAACTGGTACTCTGGTCCTAAAATTTATATGAAAACTCAAGAGACTAAGAGTAGCCACAACCTCCTTGAAAAAAAAAAATAAAGTTGTGGGGGCCAGGGATTTAGCTCAGTGGTTTTGCCACAGGCTCAAGGTCCTGAGTTTGATCCCCGATACCAAAAAAAACAAAGTTGCAGAGTGTGGTGATGCATGCCTGTAATCCCAGCACTTGCGAGGCTGATGCAGGAGGATCATTGCAAGTTCGAGGCCAGCCTGAGCTACATAGCAGGTTCAAAGTCAGCCTGAACTACATAGCAAGACCCTGTCTCAAAACAAAACCAAATAAAAAAAAGACAAAGTTGAAGGATTCATATTTTCCAGTTTCAAAACTTACTACAAAGCAACAGTAATCAATGCAATATGGCACTTAAATAAGGATAGACATATAAATTAATGGAAGAGAATTGAGGGTCCAAAAAAAAATCTCTTAAAAATATGTGGTCAGGGGCCAGGGATTTAGCTCAGTGGTTCTGCCGCTTGCCTTTAAAGCACAAGGTCCCAAGTTCGAGCCCCAGTACCAAAAAAAAAAAAAATGTGGTCAGTTTATTTCAATAAGTGTCAAGACCATGTACTAATGGGAAAGAATAGTCTTTTTTTTTGGAGACAAGGTCTCACTATGTAGTTCAGGCTGGCCTTGAACTTCCATTATATAGCTCAGGTGGGCCTCAAATAATCCTCCTGCCTCAGCTTCCTGAATATTGGGATTACAGGTGTGTGCCAACATGCCTGGCTCCATGACTAGACCTTTTTTTTTTTCTTTGTACCAGGGATCGAACTCCAGTCCTTGTGCTTGCAAGGCAGGCGGTAGAACCACTGAGCTAAATCCCCAGCCCATGAATAGACCTTTTAACAAATGGTTCTGGGACAATTGGATAGCCACATGCAAAAGGATAAAATGAGATCTTTGCTGCATAGCACAGATACCAAATGCAAAGGTCTAAATTAAGAATCAGAACTATTTCTTGAAAGTGCAAGGTCCTGAGTTCCATCTTGGGTACAAAAAAAAAAAAAGAATCAGAACTATAAAGCTTTCTGGGATTACAGGTATGTGCCACCACGCTTGGCTACATCAAAACTATAAAACTCTTAAAGAAAGCATAGTGGTAAATCTGTGACCTTGGATTTGCCAATAGATTCTTAGATATGACTACAAAAACACAAGCAACAAAAGAAAGCAAATAACTTCATATTCCATAAGAAAATAAAAACTTTTGTTTTTCAAAGGACACTATCAAGAAAGTGAAAAGACAACACATAGAATACCAGAAAATATTTGCAAGTCATAAGGTCAATAAAGGATATATATCTAGAATATATCAAGAACTCTTATAATTGAATAATAAGACAACAGTATTTTTAAAATGAGCAAAAGATCTGAATGGACATTTCTCCAAAGAAGAATGACAAATGCCCAATACACACATGAAAAGATACCTAGTATCATTAGTCACAGAGAAATACAAATCATAACTATAATGAGATACTTTACCCTTCTGGGATAAAATAAAACTGTCAGATAATAAGTATTGGAGGGCTGGGGATTTACCTCAGTGGTTCTGCTGCCTGCCTTGCAAGCACAAGGTCCCAAGTTCGATCCCCTGTACCAAAAAAATAATAATAACAAGTATTGGTGAAGACAGAGAAAAATCAGAATTCTCATATACTCCTGGTGGGAATTGTCTCTTTGGGAAACAGTTTGTCAGTTCTCCAAAATGTTAAATGAAGGCACATGCCTGTAATCACAGCTACATGAGAGGCTGAGGAATAAGGACCACAAGTTTGAGCCCAGCCCAGGCAAGTTAGGTCTAGACTTTGTCTCAAAATTAAAATATGAAAAGAGTTAGAGATGTGCTTCAGTGGTAGGCCATGTGCCTAACACATGCAAGGCATTGGGTTCAATCCCCAGTACTGGAAAAAAGAAGGTAAATGTAAAGTTTCCATTTACCCAGCAAATATACTCCCAAGTATAGGTAAATGAAAATGTGTAAATGCAAAAACTTGTACATAAGTATTCACAGTAACATTATTCATAGTAACCAAATTAGGGTAGCAACAACCCAAATATTGAACTAATTAATAAATTGTGCTCTATCCAAACAATGAAATATTATTCACCCTTAAAGAGGAACGAAGTACCATATCTATCTTCAATGGTAAGCTGGAGAAATATAATATAATGCTATTATATAAAAATAATGTTTGCCTTTAAGGAATTTACAAGGTAGTGAGGTAAACATTCCAAAATAATCAGGAAACTATGCAACTATGAATTGTAGGCTGTTCTGAGAAAATATGCCTTGTGGTGTAATCTAGATTCCATCAAGGAAGGCTTCTCTGGGAAGCAGTGCTCACACTAAAGGTGTAAAGGCTGAGGTGGATGGAGAGAAGGGGCAGTGAGCAGTGGAGACAGGAGTCCCCTAGCATGAGGGGCCAGTGTGAGGACAGCTGAGGTGGCTTGAAATTAGGTAGTGAGGTGGGGGTGCCCAAGGTAAATTACGGCATGAATGGGACCAGGATTCTGGTCTTTGTTATGACAGCTGAGGAGGACCATTCAAGGACTTTATTTTTAGTGCTGGGATTGAACCCATGGCCTTGAACATGCTAGGTAAGCTAAGCACTCTACCACTGGGCTATGCTCTCACCCTCATTCAAGAGTTTGAAGCAGATTCATGATGTAATCTGATTTGTGTGTAAGAAAATCATCTGTCGGATGATTGGAGTAAGATACGCACATTAGGAGGATAAAGTTATGGTCCCAGTAAAAAACAGTGGTGGCAGGAGGGTGGTAGTCATGGAGCTGGAGAGAAACCCTGTTTAGAATCCTGGGGTAAAGGATGCAAAATGCGTTCATGGTACAAGAGTGAGGCCGCTTTTCTGTAAACAGCTCCCCTGCTGCAGCCCCACACCTGCTTTCACTTTTTCACTTCTCTTCCCTCTGCACTCTGTGCTTTGGTATTTGCACACATGCATGGAAGCCAGCAGATGCCCACATCCTGCGGTCCTTTCTCTGTCAATTCTTGGAAGGAAAGTGGTCTTTTTTTTTTTTTCGGTACCGGAGATCGAACTCAGGACCTTTCGCTTGTGAGGCAGGCAGCAGAACCACTGAGCTAAATCCCCAGCCCCAAGGGAAGTGGTCTTTATCAGTCATCTCTGAGGGAGAATTCAGGATTCGGGTGAGGAGATAAACATACATAGGGGAGATAAGAAGAGGATCCCTGCCCCCCCCCCCAGCAAGTCTGTGACTTCAGCTAGCCAGGTCCTCCTTCAAGAACCCTGGGGACAAGCTGGCTGGCTACTCTTCTGCAGTCTTACCTCCCTGAGTCCTAGTCCCTGGAGAAGCTCCACCAGAGTGCCATGGTGATAGAGGCCCCCCTCCATGCCCCAAAGACCCAGTGCATCACAGGTGGAAGGAGCTTTGGGAACTAGACCCCTGGGCTTTCCTGCTGGCCACTTACTTGTCTTGGAGACAGACGCAGCTGAGCTGTGATGTTTTCTGACTTTAGTCCTCCATAAAACACTGGTCAGTATGAGCCAGAAGGAAAGGGAAGAGGGTATGCTGTCCAAAGAGGAGGAAGTGCCAGAGGGCACAGAGGAAAAGTCCAGGTGCTGAGAGGGAGAAGGAAGCCAGGCGCTGGCCTGGAGGCAACAGAATCAAAAGTAAGGAAGTGTCAAAACACAACAGGATGGGGGCCTGTAAGGAGGACACAAGAATCAACCTGAGGGAGCTTCCAATGGCCAAGGCTGGAACAATTTGAGCAATAAGATAAATAACGTAGTATTGGATCAATACAGTTGGAGACCACAGTAGGGACAGAAGAAAAACAAGCTCCTGTACTTCTAATGTATTCTTCACTAAAAGTATGATTTGTATTTTCTCCTGAGGCTGTCAGGGTCTTATGCTGTTTTTGCTAAAAACAGTGACTCTTCATTATTTTTGGGATTAAAAACAGAACAAAGTTTGACCTTTATTTTGTATGTTAGAACTTTGGTTCAGATCCATTCTGAGATTTGCCTATAGGCATGTTAATCATTTATGGAGTGTCTCTGAAAATTGGCGAAACAAAATTGACTGGTCCTTAATTCATATAATGTTTCTCACCCCCTTCAAGACCAAGGACAGCAAGATAAGAGATTCACAGGAACATTCAACTGCTAACAAGCACCCAGAAGTCTGCAGTCATTGCCCTGAATCTACAGTCACCATGGATTCCAGCAAGGCCTCCACAAAACTGAGATTGTCCCAAGCAGAAACATTCCTCTCATGGAGACAGAATTGCCCCCTCAAGCAGTAAGGACTTCTCCCACAGACATCTTGCAAAACCAGAACTGAGATTATCATCAACCAGACTCTAGCCCATTCCAGCAAATTCATAAAACCTGGTTGCACTTTTTTTTGTCAGTGGGCTGCATTAGTCACTTTCTGTTGCTGGGACATAATACCTAATAACCACAACTTAAAGGAGGAGGGGTTTCTTTTGGTTACGATTCTAGTGGGTTCAGTCCATAGTTGGCTGGCTCAAAGGCAGAAATGACACAATAGAAGGACAGAGCAGATGAAAGCTGCTCACCCCATGGCAGCCAGAATGGAAAAAGAGAAGGGAGGAGCCAGGCACAATAATATACCCTTCCAGGTCATACTCCAAGTGACCTGACCCCTCCAACCAGGCCCCACCTCTAAATACAAGACTTTTGGGGAACATCTTAGATCTAAACCATAACATAGGCCAATCTAATCCTCTTCACCAGAGCTGTGTCCCCTCAAGCTCCTCAAGCTGAAGTCCTTTCTCTATTTTCTCTTACTTTCTAACTCTGCCTAATAAGATTGCCTGTGGCTCACACTAATGCATCCTGAGATGCTTTTATGTGACAAGAGTTGACGATTCTACTCCATGGGAAGGGCGTAGTTGAGCTCCATGGCTCATCTTTGGGGGACCTCATCAGACCCCATTTAGTGACAAAATTACTACCCCAAATATAAAATAAATGTACATGTGGTCATAGTGATAAAAGTATATGTTTGAATAAATAAGTAAATTTTCCCACCAAATTTATTTAATGTAGATAGATATTTCTTTTTCTTTCTTTTTTTTTCTGGTACTGGGGATTGAACTCAGGACCTTGCCTTGCAAGGCAGGCACAGTGCCACTGAGCTAGATCTCTGGCCCCTAGATATTCCTTTCTCTAAGAGGTGAAACTTCATTCCTCTTTCACCCATGAGGATGTACTTGGCTTATTAGTGACTGCATTCTGTTACATAAAACACTTTATCAAGGCACAGTGGTAATGCCTATAATCTAGCCACTCAGGAGGCTGAGGCAGGAGGATTACAAGTGCAAGGTCAATCTGGGAAATTTTGTGAGTCCTTGCCTTAAGATAAAAATAAAAAGAGCTGGGGATGTAGGTCCATGACAAAGTGCTTGCCTAGAATGCAGGATGCCTTGGGTTCAAACCCAATCCTGAAGAAAAAAAAAAAGAAGACCATTATTTCAGGCTAAGTTCTTGCACAAGGCCCTACCAAACCAGACCAAAAATGAAAATGGAGTCACTCATATTAAAGTTCTACATCACCAGATTGAAATTAATTTGTTACCTTACCTTTCTATAAACCAGGACAGCAAAAATAGCTGAATTTCTCAAACAGTCCAGTTGCAGCAGCATAATGATATAATTCTTAACAATACAAAGTAAACTAAAATAACCCAATATTAACCAGTTTTTTCCCCATTGTTCTATTTCCCTGTTCCTACCTTATGATGAAGTAATTTTTAAATGACTAATCATTCTTTGACCTTGGTTTGCACTTTCTTCAGCCCTTCACTGTTTATAAAATCTACTTTTCCTACTCAGCTCATGGGACACTTAATCTTGTTTTATGGAATGAAGGGTTGACTAGTTCTACAACTGTAAACAAAGTCAATTAAGATCTTTAAATTTATTGTAATTTAGTCTGTTGACAGTTTAAAAGCATAGAGTTTGGAAAGGGAAAAATTGTAACAATACACTGGCAAACACCGCCCTAACCAGTGATGTGTAAACATCATCTGTTCTGTCATGTGTATTGTGGACCTTCATCTATGATGCGATGAGAATGCACCTCACCTCTGGTTTTCTTTTCATTTTTTTTTTTTTTGTACCGGAGATCAAACTAGGGACCTTGCACTTGAGCGGCAGGCACCAGAACCACTGAGCTAAATCCCCAGCCCTCTGGTTTTCTTTTCAAAAACCCAACCCCAGTCTAGTCATGTAGAAAACATCAGCCAAACACAAATTGAGGGAATCCTACAACGTACCTGAAGAGTACTGCCCCAAATCATTGAAATTGTGAAAAATATAGAAAGTATGAGAAACTGTCACAGTGTAGAGGAGATTAAGAGGCATAATGAATCAATACAAGGTGGAGTAGAAGAGAACTTTGGCAGAAAAGCCCAGTAAAATCTAAATGAAATTTGGAGTTTATGCACATAAATGTTCCAATATTGTAGCTGACCCCCCTGACCAGTTTACTGGCAGGCTGTGGCAGAGACCTAAATCCTGGTCTGTGATTGAGATAATATTGTGACCAAGGACAGTGTGGCTCCACATAAATTCCTTTCTGTGAATTATAGCCTCCCCCCGACTGACTTGATGGGTTACTAGTTAATTATGACCCGGTCCTGGTGTCCCTTTGTTCCTTCTGCAGGAATGCCTTGCCCCTCTTTTACGAGCCTTGCCTGCAATAACTGCTAACCCCAGATGCCTCATACACTATCACCAGATGTCTCACATACACACCCTGCTCTATTTCTTCCCACACATGTGTAATCAATAAATAGTGGAGGTCTTGGGTGCCTGGTGTCTTTGCTGTCAGCTCAGCTCAGACAATCCCAGATCCCTGCTTTCTGTTTAAGTCTTGTTTCTGTGTTCTTCTTTCACCTTGTGTTGTAGCTTCTAGGCAGGAGATCAGGGCTCAACGCCAGGGTAGCCAATACAATATTGGTTTCTTAGTTTTGACAATGCATCCTTTGATATGACAATATTTGGGGACATTAAAATTTGTGAGGGGTATTCAAGAACTCTCTATACTATTTTCACAATTTTTTAAAAGTTTAAAATTATTCTAAAAATTTATTATAATAATAATAATAATATGTTAAAATCTAGGAGTTTGTTGATTCAGTATATAGAGCTTTCTCACTTGTTTTCCCTGTGGCATACTATTCCATCATGTGGATTTGGTGTAATTTATTTAACCAAGTCCTCCATTGGTGTGTACTTGGTTGTTGCCAGTCTTTTTGCTGTTACAATGTACAAGTGGTATGTCATTTACATGTGTAAGAATAATGAGAATGAATTCCTTGAACTGCAGTTCTTGGGTTAGAAAACATTGGTCCTTGTCATTTTGATCAATACTGCCAAATTGCAGCCCAGCATCATGGTGGTAAACACTTGTGATCCCAGCACTGTGTGAGACTGAGAAAGGAGGATCACAAGTTTGATCTCAGCCTAGGTAACTTAATGATTTAATGAGACCTTGTCTCAATTTTTTTTTTTTTTAAAAACCTTTTAAAAAGGGCTGGCGATGTTAACTCTGTGCTAAAGCCCTGGGTTCAATTCCCAGTACTTCAAAACAAACCAAATCACCTTCCTTAGGTACTGAATCAATTTATACTTTGTCAAGGAGAAAAAATTAAAATAAAATAGCATTGGCTTGGGGCACTTAGAATGAGGTTGGGAGACCATTATTAATCAGGTCTCAGACCCCTCTGCAGTTTAACATTTGCACTGAACTACAGGTGTACCCATGCAGATGTACCTATCCTACCCTCCCTGCATGATAGCTGATCAAAGAAATATTGTTAACTGCTGATGTTCTTTACAGCAGACCCTTTCCCTAACTATCCAGAGACTGAGACCACATCCAATCCTTTCCTGACAAAGCAGCTTAACTTTTGCCAGTACCAACCATAATTTCTGACTAACAGATGATATAATCTCCAACCTCCTTGCAGTTTAAAGCTATAAATATAGCCGTCATTTTGTAAAATGTTGGAGCACATTTTAAAAGGCTGTCTGAATCTGTGTTTCCCAGATTGCAATTCTAATTAGCCCCAAATAGATGTACCCTTCCTTGTTCTTGACTAAGTTGATCTTATTCTTACTTGACAGTTTCTACCAGCATGTAGGAAAGGCTTCTTTCTTCACATTCTCCCAACATGAATTGTAATCAAAGTTTAAAAAAATTATTAATTTCGTTAACTTAATGGGTAAAAATAATCCTTTGGTATGTGTTTCAATTTTAACTTTTCTTATTAATAGTAAGGGTGGATATCTTTCCATGTTTCCGAGGTTCCTCTCCCACCTTTTCTGTCCTGACTTAAGAGGGTATTTTTTGTAAAAAAATTAAAAAAATAAAAGAAGTCCCTCGAGAGGCCCTAGACATTGAAAGTTCTCAGCACTTCAGCAAATCAGAGAGTGTGGCGATGAACTCAGCAGTTTCTGGGTTCTAGGCAGTTATTCTCTGCTGAGGTGGGCACTCACCTCCATGTCTCTCAGCCTCCTTGGGGGGTCTTCCTTCATCCTCCTAACCAAAGTTCTCTCCCAGCTTTCTAAGTGGTGGTTTTCTCATCAGCACCTGGGCCATGAATCTGGAACAGGATGCTGACTGGGGCTCTTCCTGTTGCATGGAAATGGTAGCTAAAGCCTAAAGCTGCGGACAAAAACCCTGAAAAAACAAAAATGCTAAGGACCTATCTTACTAATGAATGTGGCTAAGAATTTAACCCCTTTTCTAGGGACCCTGAAAAGGGGGTGAAACTGGCCCCACCACAGGTGACAGTCAGCATCCCCCTGTGTGCAGGCGAGAGGGAGGAGGAGTGGTCTATATGGGTCCACAAGCCAAGAAAAGGGAGACTCCAGGGCCACAATTCACAGAGATTGGGGGTTAGATGGCCTTCTACCCCTGAGTCAGCCTAGTGGAAATCCTTATCTGGCCCTGGCTAAGCAAGGAAGTGAGAGATACTAGGGGCAAGGAGGGGAGCAGCAGAGCAGTGCACACAGGGAATTAAGTTTCCTAAAGGGTTAAGTGAGCAACATGGAAGTGAACTGGGCTGGCTTCCTGACAAGATGCATCACCCCCTCAAGCCTGAGAGAAAATGTCAACAGCTAGAGGGTCCTTACTTTAGTAGAAATGGAAATTAAAACTAAAGCATGAATTTGCAAATTAAGAGGTAAGAGAAGATAAGTAAGGAACTCCAGCTTTGGTAGATGGAGCTGGACACACTCTGATGAAGGGGATCAGACTGCCCTCCCCACCCCAGTTTTTAAGAATTAGCTGAGGTGGGCAGGGTCCAGGTGATCATTACCTCAGTCCTGGTTTCATAGGTCTGGAATCCACGTGGCTTGAGAGTGTTTCTGTTTCTATGAAATGATTATCTCTGTGGTGGTTTTAGTCATGTGGGCCTCCACTGTTCCTGGAATGCAGGTGATTACAGGTTTAGGATAATGGCTGGGGACTTCTAAGTATAGCTGAATGCGCTCTTAAACTTCTTATCCTGGTACCATCAGTCTTGAAGGGTGATGAGATGGACTAGGTAGATGTAGGGCTAACAGACTTTTCTAATCAAGGCCTTTGCAGTTGTTGCTCCACGGTCTCTTCTAAGTTCCCCTCGGACTCCACATGGCTTTCTTCAACACGTTCCCTTTCAGAAAGGTCTCCCACACCCTCCTACATAATGTATCATCTCCTTTGCTGTTGCTCTCCATCCTCCTACTACGCTTTATTTTCTTTATAACACTTATTATGACCATTCATTTTATTTGTTATTGTCTCTCCCTCCCATATACTTAGTACTTAATATAATGCCTGACATACGGATAGTACTCAGTGCATTTTAATGAAGTGAATGAGTAAAGTCGAATGAGAAATATAATGATAGATAAGATTAGAAAGGTTAGATTGGGGCTGGATTTTAGTGCCAAGCTAAAACTTTAATTCCATGTTATTGTTGTTGTTATTGTTGTACTGGGGATTGAACTCAGGGCCTTCAAACTGAGATACATTCCTAACTCTTTTTTTATTTTTTATTTTGGGTTAGGGTCTTGCTAAGTTGCCCAGGCTGGGTTTGAACTTGGAATCCTCCTGTCTCACCCTCCCATGTGCTAGGATTACAAGCATATGCCACCATACCTGGATTGAATTTCATTTTTCCTGGCAGTAATCATTAAAGATTTATAATAGTATGTGATAGGCAGAATGGTGCCAGCCAATGATGTTTACATCCAAATCTCTAGAATCTGTGAACATGTTACCTTACCTTGCATGGCAAAAAGAATTTTGCCTGTGGATTAAGGATCATGAGATGAGAGATTATTCAAAACTGTCTCAGTGGGTCCAATGTAGTAATAAGGGTCCTTATAAGTGAAGAGGGATGAGAAAGTCAAAGTCAGAGAAAGAGGTGCAATAATGAAAGTAGACATCACAATGCCAATATTTCTGGCTTTGGAGATTAAAGGGGATCATGAGACAAAGAATGCAGTCAGCCTATAGACACTGAAAATGCCAAGGAAACTGATTCTCCCTGAGATCCTCCAGAAAGAACACAGCCTTGCTTATATCTTGATTTAATACAGTAAAACTCATTTCAGACTTCTTGCCTGCAGAATCCTTAGATATTTGTATCATAAAAATCAGAAGTTTGTTGTGATTTGTTACAGCAGCAATAGGAAACTAATACCTGGTAGTTGCACTGTAATTTTTATATTTTGGAAAGACAGCTCCATTTTAGCACCAATACCTGAACCACAAAGCACTTGCATCTATACTCCCTGTTACAACAGATGACTATCTATGCCCCTATTAGCAGCTACTGTTGACTCCCCAAAATACTATCAGAAAAATCTGTTTATCACGTTAAACTTAGCTTGCCAGTCTTACTGCAGTAATGAGAGCAACAACTTGTTAGAAATTTAGTATTTCAAAATGGGGAAATTAGAACAGGTTTTAGAGCCCTGGCTGGATGATTTTTAGGGTGGATCTTGCAAGTTGGGAGAACTGGCAAGGACTAGAGTTTAGAATAGCTTTGGGTGGGTAGGAACAGTTAGGTGAAGGTCTTGAAGTGAGTTTTGATGAACAAGTCATTTTGTTAGGTGTTTGTTTGTTGTTTGTTCTCTGAGGCTCAAATCCAGGGCCTCATACATGCTACACAAGTGCTGTATCACTGAACCACACTCCCCGTACTGAACAAGTTATTTCAGCTGGTTCATGGTCTTCTCTTCCAGGAGCAATTGGTTAAGTTATTTTCACTTGGTCTCAGTGTCTAACACAAAGGTAGGAAAGCATGCCTCATTCCAGTATTGTTAAATACAGGAACAAAGAATTAAAGCGATATCAAGTCAACCAAATCTCTGTATTGGTCTGGATTCCGTTTCTTCTCTTTACCCAAGGATTTTACTCCTTCAATTTTGCCTCTTTCCTGCACATCATATGTTCTCCCTTTCTGCTGGATCATTCTTATATTGAAAAAAAAAAATCTCCCCACTGGTCCCTTTGATAGCTGCCTTACTTGTTTCCCTTTACAGAAAAAAACTTTTTTTGTTGTGTAAATAGTTAATTGTTAACTTCATTTTTCAATTAATATGAAAGTAGCCCTTATCCATGCAAATTCCTACATTCTGTATTTAACAAGTCCAAGCGTTTTATATGTATTGCAAACTTTCATCTTTTAAAATTAACACATATTAATTATACATATTAGTGGGGTTCAGTGTAATATTTCCCAACATGCATACAACTAAGACCAATCAAATCCAACCTCCTTTTATTCACACCCCCCAAAAAACTTAATATTCTACACTCAGGTTGATATTTTTTAGTTTCACATATGAGAGAGAACACCTGGTGCTTATCTTGGAAGTGCAGCTCATGGTTATCACCTTCACTTCTTTTTTTTTTTTTTGGTATTGGGGATCGAACTCAGGACCTTTCGCTTATGAGGCTCACCTTCACTTCTTCATCTTCCATTCCAGCTCCCTCCTTCCTTTGCCCTCTACACTCCTCCACACTGGCCTTCTTTAGGTTCCTGGAACACTCTAAATGCATTTCCACCTGAAGGCTTTGCACACTCTGTCCCCTTTCTCTCCTCTGCCCTCCTGCACCCACTATCTTCACAGGGCTCTTTGCTTCTTGTCATTCAGTTCAGCTTGTATCTTGTGTGACCATCAATCTAGAAACTGCTTGTATAGGCTCTGTGATGTCACTCCATTTATGACAATATTTATTTCTATTGTTATACATAACATATAATTTACAACTTTAACCCTTTTAAAGTGTATAATTCAGTGTTATTGTGTTCATATGATGTTGTGCAACCATTACCACCATCTTCCCAAACTGAAACTCTGCACTCATTAAACAATAATGTTTCATTCGCTTCACCTCCAAGCTCTTGGACACCACAATTTTACATTCTGTCTCTATGAATTTCACTATTCTAGGGACTTCATCATAGTAGCTCCACTTCATTTAGCATGTCTTCAGCTGGGGATTTAGCTCAGTGGTTTCACCACCTGCTGTGCAAGTGCAAGGACCCGAGTTCGATCCCCAATACCAAAACAAAAAACAAAAACAATAGGCCATTTAGCATGTCTTCAAGTTTCATCCATGTTGTAGCATGTTTCAGAATTCCATTCTTCTTAAGGATGAACAGTATTTCATTCTATATATATATGTCACATTTTGCTTAACCATTCATCTGCTAACAGACATTTGGGTTGTTTCTACCTTTTGGCTATTGTGAACAATGTTGCTATGAATTTTGGAGTGCAAGTACATGTTTGAGTCCATCCTCTCAATGCTTTTGGGTATAGACTCAGAATTGGAACTGTCCTACATTTAATTTTTTTGAAAAACTATTATAGTGTTTTCCTCAAACTCTGTACTATTTTATATTTCCACCAGCATTGTACAAGAATTCCAATTTTTCCACATCTATACCCACAATTATTATTTATTATTTTTTGTTTTGTTTTCTGATATCTATCCTAATGAGTGTAGGTATAAGTCCCTCCATTTTAATTCTTTAAATACTTTCTCTTTTTTTGGTACTGGGGATCGAACTTGGGACCTTATACTTGTGAGGCAAATCCCCAGCCTCTTTGAATACTTTCTATAAGTATAATCAGATTGTAAGCTTTGTAGAACAGGGATCTTATCTCTTTTGTTTACTATTGTATATCTCAAATCGAAGAGTGTCCAGCAAGTAACATCAGACACAACAATAATTACAATAGCTACAACAAATACAATAGCCAAATTTATGGCATATTTATATGCCAGACACTGTACTATAACAATTCTACAGGAGAGGTAATATTATTATCATCATCATCCTGATTTTACAGGTAAGAAAAATCAAAGCACTGGGAATGTAAGCAACTTACCCAAGGCCACACAATCACTGTTGTTGTTTGAAAGATATTTTTTGAATAGAAGAGCAAAAAAATGAATGGTGGGGAAGGAGGATTCAGGAAAATGAACTGGTAGAGTATGATATAATCCTAACAGAGCACATTACACCTTAACTTCTGGTAGTAGTAGTAGTAGTAGTGCTAGAAAAAAAGTACCGGATCCAAACTCCTGAGGAAACAGAATCATTGATAAGAATTCACAATATAAATGTGTAGTCAGGAGTATCTTTCTTATGTGCAAAAAATTGCCTAGGATGGGCACATAGAGAACTTATACTTGAGAGGTAAGGAAAAACTAACCTCAAATGCTCCTGATTACAGCACACATTTTGCTACTTGGTAATTTTCAATTTAGCACATTATTGTATTCTGTTTTGTACAGTTTCCTATTTGGTTTAGTGCTGGAAAATGTATTAAGTTTTGTTTTGTTTTGCTCTGCTTTGTTTATTTGCAGTAACCTCACACATGCTAGGCAAGGACTCTACAAATAAGTTACATTCCCAGCCCTTTTAAATTTTATTTTGTGATAGGCTTTCACTAAATTTCTTAGGCTGACCTGGAATTTGCAATCCTTCTGCCTCATGCTTCTGAGTTGCTGGGATTGCAGGTGTGCATGACCACACTTGGCAAGATTATCTGCCTGTTTTATGATGACTTTTTTTTTCTTTTGGTACCAGGGATTGAACTCAGGACCTTGAGCAGGTGGTGAAACCACTGAGCTAAATCCCTAGCCCTTTGCTTGTTTTTGAAGCAGGGTGTCACTATGTTGCCCAGGCTGGTCTTGAACTCCTGGGCTCAAGTGATTCTCTTGCTTTAGCTTCCCAAGTTGCTGGGCTATAGACAAGGGTTGCCTTGCCAGCTTTTGACTTTTGCATTTCTCTTTCATTCTCCTGACTTCCTTTTCCCATTCCTAGGAGGGATTCAAGCTTTGGATTTATACCATTGGCAGTCATTTGCATGGTAGAGCAGACAGGAAAGTCAGAAGGAAGGCTAAATTCTTGCTGAACTGATGCTAGACTGAGGGAGAGGAAACTTGGTAATATCTGAAGAGCTAAGGCTGAAATGGAGAGGGTAGAGGGGAGGGAACAGTCTTCTGAGATGAGTGAGGTGGATTCAGGGTTCCCACACAGGTAGGAACCTTAGTCTGTCCCCTTGAGGCTCCCTGGAGTGGTGGTAAGATACTAGAATTTAATGGCCATCCAGTGTACTTTAGACACCAGGGGTCCTGACCCCATAATGCTTTCTAAGGAGAAGAGCAGTCTGCAAGCTGTGTAGCAACTTCATAGGACCACCAGAGTTGGGAAGAGGGGCATCTGGAGAAGGGTCCCCTGAATGTTTCTCTCGAAGAGAGTACTTGGGGCCTTTTCCTAACCTTAAATTGAGACTGAATTTTTGCTAAACCAAAAGAGTGAGGATGTGGAGTTAGATTTAATTGATTGATGGAGGGTAACCCACCTTTTTTTTTTTTTTTTTTTGGTACCAGGGATCAAACTCGGGACCTTGCGCTTGCGAGGCAGGTGGTGGCACCACTGAGCTAAATCCCCGGCCCCAATCCACCATTTCTCGCATACTCAATTTATAAAGCAAAATTTATACATGCTCTGTGTGTTATCCTGGCTTGCCCAAATAGATGAGATGTCTTTTGAATACAGAGACATTTTTAATCACTCAATTTGGTCCAAAATATTTATTAAGCACCTACCATGTACCAGGCAGTGGTTTAAATAATAGTTACATGTTAAACAAATCACGGTCCAGGCTCTGTCTTCAATTTACAGCCTAGTGAGGAAGGAAAAAACCAAAGAAGCAAACAAATATTATACAGTTGCAAACTGAGATGAGTGATATGAAGGAGAAGAATGAGGTCTTCATAAAAGTGTGTACCCCAGGAGCTGGCCCCTAAGCCAGCACTGTCACAATGGAAGCAACTAGGTATGCTAATATAGCCCAGGCCTCTGCTCCTCTGTTGGAGCAGCATCTTGGTCTTGGTCCTAGGCCCAGTGCTAATTTTTGGAAAGGTCACATCACTACATCTTTTCAATTTTGACTTTTACCCTTGATCTTAGCCAAAAGGCCGAGAAGTGATTCAATTTTGACTTTTAATATTCATGTTTGTTAGTTTTCCATTGCTGTGACAAAATACCTGAGAAAAACAACATAGAAGAAGAGCATAGTGGAGGGAAGTTGCTCATCTCATAGCAGCCAAGAAGCAGAGAAAAAGGGAAAGAGCCAGAGAGGAAGGAAGGGGCTAGGGACAGGATATACCCTTCATGGGCATTCTCCCAGTGGCCTCTCCTAGTTCCTCCAACTGGGCCCCACATCTTTTTTTTAAAAGCTGACTACTAATGAAATGTTTTCTTACATTTTTATTCTCTTTTTCTCATTAGTACATGTTTGCAGTACATAATGATTATATTTATTGTGGGAAGCTGAAACATGCTAACACATTTTAACTCCTTTTTTTTGTTCCCTACCTCTCCCACCCCTTCCTGCTCCTTTCAACTCTTGGTCACCTTTCCATTTCCAAAAGTCCTACTGTATTTCTATTTTTTTCTTTGATTCTTTTTTCCTCATCTCCTCTCCTTCCCCTGCCCTTTATCTCTTGTTGCCCTTCTCATTTGAGAAAGATATCCCTACTTCCTATTATCTATCTTTTATTTGGCTCTTATTTATATTTTGAATTTCTCATAAAAGCAAAACCATGCAATACTTAAACTTATGTGTTTGATTTATTTAACTTAACATTATGGTCTTGAGGTGCATCCATTTATTTACAAATGCCTCAAGTTTATCCTTCTTTATGGCAGAGTGGTACTCCATTGTATATAAATACCATATTTTCTTTAACCATTTATCTGTTCATGGGCATTTAGGCCATTTCTAAGATTTAGCTATTATAAATTGTGTTGCTATAAAAATGAATATGCATGTATCACTGTAATATGATGACTTTAACTCTTTCAGGAAGACACCCAAAAGGGAAATAGTAGAGTCAAATGGAATTTCTACTTTTAGATTTTTGAGGAATCTCCACACTGATTTTCATAGTTTCATAGTGGTTGTACTAGTCTACATTCCTGCCAACAGGAATGTAGAAGAGTTCTTTTTCCCCCTGCAGCCTTGCCAGCATTTGTTATTATTTGATTTTTTGATGATAGCCATTTTTTCTGGATTAAGATGGTATCTCAGTGTTGTTTTAATTTGCATTTCTCTAATGGCCAGCAATGTTGAACATTTTTTCATGTGTTTATTGGTCATCTGTACTCCTTCTGAGAAGTATCTATTCTATTCATTTTAGTTGCTTATTTTTTTGATTGAGTCATTTATTTGGGGAGGTTAATTTTTTTGAGTTCTTTATATATTGGAGCCACCTCATACTAGATCCTTCACTATGAACCCGTCAATGGGTTAATTCATCAGTGAGATCAGCACCCCATGATCCAGTCATCTCTGTAGGGCCCACCTCTAAACACTGCTGCATTGAGGGTCAAGCCCTGAATACACAAGTCTTAGGGGGACACTTTATATTTAAACCATAATATTCATCATCTTAGCACAAAAATATGTAAGAGCTGGCCCCTACACTAGCACTGTCACTATGATAGCAATTAGATTTACTAATATTGCCCAGACTTTTTCTCTATTGGAGCAACATCTCCATTTGTTTTGGGCCCAGTGCTGCCTTCTGGAAGGTTGATACCTCCACTATTTTTCAAATTTTAATATTTCAAACACCATTTTCAAGTTGTCAGTCCCATTCTGCTTTTGCTGTCTCTGAGAAGGTAGCTAACCTAAGACCTACTAACTCTGAATCATCCTGGAGGTCTCAACATAAATATAAATACTGAAAACCTAAGGCAGTCATGATCTTGATTTGAGAGACTGAAAGGTGTCTAATGTGGCTGGAGGGGAGTGAATTCAGGGAGGGTGGTGCAAGGTGAAGCCAAGAGTTGGGGGTGTTCAGAGGCAGGTGCATGGGGCCAACATGAAGTTTGGATTTATTTTAAGTGCAGTGGGAACCATGGAAGGATTCTAAGCAGAGCAGTATCTACCTAATTTTTGTTTAAAAAACATATTCCAGTACATATACCAGCTCCCTAAGATGATTGTAAAATGCATGTATGGCGAAATGTACTAATTAATGAAAAACGTATATCTCATAGGGCCATATATTAGGCTAAATAACTATCTATTTGGCTGTTTAATTGATGATGAATTGAATTAAAGTAAGGGTTGGTGGATGGAGAGAGGAATCCCTTTATGGAGATGTTTTCTTTATAGCTAACAGATACTGGCAAATTAAAAACCCTAGAGCTCATGGTTGAAGCCTCAGAGGACATACAAAAAAGAGCAAACTCAAGCTCAATTTCTCCCACTCTACTCTCACAACACGCTTCTGACACAGTGTGTAGGTTTTGCCCTACCTACCACACAAGCAATGTAGCAGCGAACACCATCTGGATTCCTCTACTTCAATTTGCTTCTGAAATAGTCCTCAAGAGTTCTCCCCCTCCCCCACTCCTCAGATGCCAATCACAAGCTCTAGGATTTTTTTAACCTGAAATTTTGACAACTGGCCACAAACCAAGGCTTCTACAACTCCTTCCTCAGCTTCCATTAAGTGTGGCTCACAGAACTCAGGGTAACGCTCACTTGTATCTACCGGTTTATTACAAGAGATAGAGATGAAGCCATGCATAGGGTAAAGTATGAGAGGCGGGGTACAGAGCTCCTCTGTCCTCTCTGGGCTGCCACCCTCCAGGAACCTTCACATGACCCAGAAGCTCTCCAAACCTTGTGTTTTGAGTTTTTATGAAAGCTTCATTACATAAGCATGAATCATTGGCCACTGGTGATCAACTTAAACTTTGAGTCTCTCCTCTCTCCAGGGATTGGGCTGTGAAAGTCCCAAGCCTCTAACCCTGGCTTAGTTTTTCCTGCAATTATCCCCCATCTTAAAGCTACACAGAAACTGCTAGCCATCAGTCAACTCACTAGAGACCCAGACACACCACTGAATAGTTCAAGGATTTTAGTAGTTGTAAACCAGGAAATAGGGATAAAGACCAAATACATATTTCACAATACGGTCATAAAGCCCTTTCAAGTTTGTAGCTATTCTAAAGTGGAGCAGTCCTATGAAGGTCAAGATCCTGGAAAAGTTGACAATTGTCCTAATTTGCATTTGCTCAGCTTTTCTCTTTCACAGTCAGACACAAGTCACTGGGGAGCATTTTTGTAATCCCCTGTGTTTTCTCAATTTAGGTTGGTGTGTCAGAGATTCCAGGAAGTTTCTGAGTTGAGCAAGATACTGAGTGAAACTTATAGTTTTAGAGGACAGATAAGTTAGGATGAAGCCCAGGAAAGAAAGCTGGCCACACATGAAAAGAGATCTGTGAGGAAAGGAATCATGATCATAGAAGTTTTCTAGCCAAGAAGCTGTGGATGAGGTCTGAGTTCCTTATTATGCCCATGGAAACACAGATGATGTCAGTGTGATTGTAGACTCAGGGCCTCACAGAGCAGGAGGCTGAAATCACCACCCAGGAGACATGGTGAGCTCAGACTCCAGAGAGGCCTCCTCACAGCCCCCAGTGATGCCAGAGCAGCAGCAAACATGGCCAAGAGGGCCCTGGGGGCTGAGCTGCTTTCATTGCCATTCAATTATTGTTTTTTTCCTTTATCTTCTTGCCAGGACAGAACCTTATGCTCAGCACTATGATTTGTTTGGTTTTTTTTGGGTGGGGGTACCAGGGATCGAACTCTGGTCCTTGCATTTGTGAGGCAGGCAGCGGAACCACTGAGCTAAATCCCCAGTCATAGCTCAGCACTATGGAGAGAGCCAGAAGGAAGGAGCACTGCTGCTTGTACTTGGTAATCATGAAGCCTTATTGGGAGATGTAAGAGAGCAATCTGATGTGATAGCCCTTTGCCCCCAAGGAGCTCATAGGTGGAGAAAGAGACATGCAAACTAATAAAAGCAGCAAAAGAAAGTGTATAATCTTAGAAGTTAGACATGACTACTAGCTTTAGTCTGTCACTTAATAATTAGCCACCTGGACTAGGTTTCAAAATTTAATGGACAGATAAAGAGTAAGCATATCTGGCCTTGTTCCCCACCTTAAGGAGAAAGCATTGTATCTTCTCCATTCATATAAGGCATTCTCGCTGGAAGTATGGAGTACATGTCTTTAATCTGTTGAGAAGGTTCTGTTCTACTTCTAGTCTCCTGATAGCTTTTACCATGAACAGCTGTAGAATTTAGTCCAATACTTTTTCTCCAACTAGTGACAGGATCATATGGCTTTTTTCTTTCCTCTGTTAAAATAGTGACTTTTGGGGGTGGATCTTCCAATGCTGAACCAACACTGCCATCCCTATAGCAAAACCACTTTCTACATCCTGCCAGATCTGACTTCTAATAGTTTGTTTTGTTAAACAAATTTTTATCTATGTTCATACATTTTTCTTCTATTATCTTTATCCAGTTTTAGGATTAACACAATGTTGAGTTCCTAAAATGAGGGGAAAAGTGTTCCTTCTTTTTTCTGCTTTAATTGTTTGATATAATTTATCAGTTAAAATGTTTATGAGCTTGGTGTTGTCATATAGGTAGGTTTTCAAGCTAGGAATATACTTTCTTTAATACGTGCTATTCAAATTTTATATTTCCTCCAGAGTTAGTTTCATTAATTTGTCTTCCAAGTTACTTCTTAGAAGTTGTCAAATTTATTTCAAAAAAGATTTTTGTAATATGCTTTCTATATCCTTTTAAATTCTGTAAAATCTGTGGTAATGTCTCCTAGATCTTAATATTGTAATTCAAAAAATGTATAACTGATATTGTGTAACAGGAAGAAAAGGTCTAAAAGAGCAGGGGAATTGGGAGGGGTAGGGGAAAGGAAAAAAGGGAAAGGAAAAAATATGAGAAGAGGAAAAAAATGGAAACAAAGTCTTTGCAAATAGGGAAGGGTGGAGGGGGTGAAGGGAGGTCAGGGGAAGGGGAAAAAAATAAGAACCAAGAGACTCATGTAATGGTACAAGATCCCAGTGATGAATGTAACTGTATTTTATACCTAAAATGTGCCAATAAAGTTAATGGGAAAAAAAATAATTAGCCACCTGACGTTGGGCAATATATAAGCATACTGGAGACCACAGTATTTTTTTTACCACAGTATTTTTGATCAATACAATGGAGACAATAATTGTTGTCTCATAGCAGGGTAATTTTGAAGATTAAATAAGAAAAATCATATTATGTACCTAGCACCCAGCAAGTAAACAGTAGCTACTACCGCCACTACTCAATGACACACAGTGTGACAGGGACAGTGTAGAGTGACTGCCTGTGACAGGAAAGGAAGGCTTTTCTTCACAGAAGGAGATCACACAAGCTGGATCTTAAAGAATGGATTTTCCATGTTAGCAAGGGGGAGGAAGGGGAAGATTTTTCATACAGAAGAACTGGAGAGTGTATGAAAAGATCAGAAGAAGGAAATAGTTAAGTTCATTTCAGCTCAAGCTACATGAACTAAGTGATTTTTCTTCTAGGCCCTTTGCTAAAGTGCTGAGAACACAGAGATTAATAATAATAATAATAATAATAATAATACTTAAGTGTTTTGGATTTACTAATTAAATTTTACCCTATGAAATTGACACTATTACCATCCCCATATGAAGTGTGAGGAAATTGAGCATAGAAAAATTAATAATTTACTCAGTCACATAACTTGAACCTTTAAATTTATACAGTGCTGACATCAGAGTCTGTGCTCTTATCTACTCTGCTGTAAGAGACAGAAATGCCTCTAAGGCAGTGGTGGGGAACCTATGGCATGTATGTTGTTTTCCTTTTGAGAACAAAGATGTTAATATATGAGTTTTTTTTTTTTAAACTAAAACCTCAGTATTCAGGTTTAACTGCAGTGTTGGGACTTTGTGATAAGTGGGTTTTGGTTTGTAGTTTGAGGCATTCATTTCTAAAAAGTTGGCCATCATTCCTTAGGGCAAGACAGTGGTAAATCCATGTGGTGACTCCTGGGATAGAAACATACGTGTGGGGCTGAGATGCAGAGGGGAGAATGAGATCATATAGAGGACTCCCAGGAGAAGAGGATGACTCTGAAGATAATTGTTTAAAAATGAGTGTGTTATTCTAGGTGGAATGAACAATGTTAGCAAAACAATGTTGAGAATAGAAGCAAGTTGACTGCTTATAATAGATCTGATGTGAGGTGCAAGGACCTGCACTAGGTAGGGCAGGGGCAGATGACACTAAGAATAGTGAATAGATGAATAAAATTATCAGGACTTGGTTGTCTATTTAGATGTAGATGAGAGAAAGTAGGGATCTAAAATGATCCCCAAGTTTCTGGTGAGAGCAGCTGGGTTTGAGGTGATATAAAATCAATTTTTAACACACTGAATTTGAAGCACCTGGGAGATATTTTTGAGTAGCTATCATCCAACAAAATTATCAGAGACTTCATTGCCCCACTTTCAATAATTGTTAGAACAACTAGGAATAAGAGAAGGGTTGAACAACTGCAGAGCACACATTCTTAAGGGCACTTGGAACATTTTCTATAATAGACCATATCAATAAATTTAAAAGAACTGAATAAAACAAAGTATGTTTTCTGTACTGCAAGAAATTAAATTAAAAATCAATAATAAGAAGGAAATTTGTGATTCACAAGAATGTGAAATTAGATAACACATTCCCAATAAGCAATAGGCTGAAAACAAAATCCTAAGGAAAATGAGAAAACATTTTGAGGTAAATGGCAATGAAAACATACATATCTAAATCAAAGAGATGCAGCTGAAGTAGTACCATGAAGGAAATTTATAGCTATCAATGCCTATATTAAAGAAGAAGAAATTTCTCAAGTCAATAAGCTTAGGAAACTAGAAAAATAAGAGCAAACTGAGCCTAAAGCAAGCATAAGGGAGGAAATAATAAAGATTAGAGAAGAAATAAATGAAATAGACAATAGAAAAACAATAGAGAAAACCAATAAGCCAAATGTTAGTTCTTTGAAAAGATATTAAAACAGTGAGAAAATATTTAGCTAGATTGACCAAGACAAACAGGGAGAAGACTCAAGTAAAAAAGAATGTTACATATAAATTTAATGAAGAAATGCAAGACCTGATACTGAAATCTACAAAGCATTGTTGAAAGAAATTTTAAAAGACTTAAATAGATATTAAAAATAATGGAGAAGAGCTGGGTGTGGTAATCCCAGCACGCAGGAGGCTGAGGCAGGAGGATCACTGCAAGTTCAAGGCCAGCCTAGGCTACATAGTGAATTCAGAATCAGCCTGAACTACAAAGCGAGACATTGTCTCAAAAGAAATGAAAACAAACAAACAAAAAAGAAGATGGAGAAAAAGACCAGCAGCAAATTTCAAGTCCCCTTTCTGAGACTTGGAGTGGAGACAACTGGGAAAAAAACAATTGAGGAAAAAGAAGTAGAGTTTCAGGGATCACAAAAGAACTGTCAGGAAAACTAAAATCTGCAGAGAATCTAAAACAACACAGAGAAAAAACCAGGGAATGCTAACCCTGGCTCCTGGAGAGGAGGTCCTGTCTCCACAAACACATGGTAAGCCCAGAGAGTGTTGGCAGCCCCAGGGAGAAACAATGGACCAGCAGCACTAGCTCAAAGAAAAGCCCATGATTATTGTAGGCTGCAAGAACAGAATGGAGTTTTACTCTAAAAGTGACTCTGCATGGCAGACTAGAGTTGGAGAAACAATTCCTTGCAGTGACCCCTGCACTTGGGAGTGATATAATCATAAACCATTTTGGGAAGGGGTTTATTGTTTAACATGTTCACAGTGGGGCTGTAATTCATATGTCTCCCTGCTGGGCAGCTCTGAACCACTGGTGCTACATGTATGACTGTCCCATCAGGTGGCATGGATGGTATAAGTTGCCCGATGGGACAGTCATGCATGTACCACCTGTAGCTCAAGCCAGTGGGAATGTGTTAAGACTAAGCTACTCTGTGAATCAGAAGTCACAGAGCAGGGCCGGGGATTTAGCTCAGTGGTGCCGCCACCTGCCTCAAAAGCGCAAGGTCCTGAGTTCGATCCCCCGTACCAAATAAAAAGAAGTCAAGAGCAACTCCATGTCAGAGTGTTTGGGGTTGCCGCACCACAGTAACCAGGTAGGATGTGGCCACAAGAGACAGTCATGGAGAAAGGGCAGGCTAGTTACAGATTCCCTGAAAAGTTTAAGCAGTGGTGAGCTAAGGTTGTGAAGGACATGGTAGTCTACCCTTGGTAAAGAGAAGCCAGGGTGATTGTATGGTATTCTGAGGTGGCTGGATCTGAAAGTGCTAACATTAAGTCTAGAGGACTGTTTGGGCCCCTTTACTGCCTACTTCCAGCACAGAGCTCAGTGGTCTGTTTGCTTTTTCCATCTGCCAATATGATCAGGAATATGCCCTAGCTTGAACAGTTGCCACATCCTGGAGTGTATGGACAGAGGGCCCTCTGGAGCAAGAGGGACACCTCACATGGCCACAGGCCATAAAGCTAGTCTGAGAGCGATGACTTGGGGTACACAGAAGGGCACACACATTAAAAGCTGCTGGAGTACATACAACAGTAAGCCAGATACCACACCAGTTACTGACCATGCCCAGTGGGAAAGGCAGGGCAGGACTCAGCATTCACACAGATAAAAGTGGATTTGGAAACAACGTAGCCCCTACTGGTGACTCACTATCCCCGACCCATCTCTAGTAGATTGTAATACCACAAGCTCAGGAAAGAAACCGCTCACTGAAACACAGAGAATTTTTTAGCACTCATTTTTCTTTTTGTTTGTTTTTTCGTTTTCCTTTTAAAAATATTTTGAATTTTTTGAGAGACAAGGTCTCACTATGTAGTTCAGGCTGTCCTTGAACCTACTATGTAACCCAGGCTGGCCTCAAACTTGCAAGAAATCCTCCTGCCTCAGCCTCTCAAGTGCTGGGACTGCAGGTGTATGCCACCATGCCTGACTTTTTCCTATCTTTTGCTCTTTTATTTTTTTCTTATTTTTCCTTTATTTTTCTTGTTTGTCTTTTTTCTGTTACTTTGACCTAATTCTGTTACCGTTCTTTTATTCCTTAATTGGGATCCCTTCCACTTTTCTCTTCTCCTTCTCATCTTTCTTTTCTTTCTTTTTCAAATTTTACATCTTTCATTTTTCCACTTTTCCACCCCTTCCATTTTTATTATTAAGCTCTATTAATTTTTAGCTATTTTAGTTGACTCTGCTATTTTTGTTGAATTCTTTTCTATTGTTAATGGTGGTACAGGTGTTGCTTTTAGTAGAAATTTACTGTATGTCAATATTTGGTTTGTTTTTGTGTCTACATTATTATCACAGATCTCTCTCTCTCTCTCTAATTTTTTTTGGTTTTTTGAGATAGGGTCTTGCTGTGCAGTTCAGGCTGACCTTGAACTCACTATTCATCCCAGGCTGGCCTCGAATTTGTGGCAATCCTCCTGCCTCAGCCTCTCAAGTGCTAGGATTACAGGCATGTGCCACCCCACCCAGCCTTTTTGGAGCCAGGGTCTTGCTATGTAGTTTAAACTTGCTCTGAACTCACTATGTAGCCCACGCTGGCCTTGAACTTGCTGCAATCCTCCTCAGCCCCCCAAGTACTAAGATTATAGGTGTGTGTCACCATACTCAGCTCTCTTTTCTATTGTTAGGATGGTAAAATTGCAGCTATTATTGATTCTTATGGTATGTCAATAACTGGTTTGTCTTTGACTCTATTATTATTGGTGATTTCTTTTCTACTAATTGAGACAAAGTTACTGCTTTTTAACTGGTTTTTACCGTATGCCAATTATCTCACTTATCTTTGTATCATCAATATTACTGCAGTTTGTGTTCTCCCCTCTGAGTGATCATGGGGATCAAGGCCCCAGAAAAAGATTGGACCCTCTAATATTACGCTGAATGGTTGAAGAGGGATATACACACCAAATATAACCAAATCCAAGGATGCATCACAGGGAGATAGAATTTAACTAGAGAGAGCTCCACAGTAGTGAGAGTTTCTTTATCCTAACTGATATTCAACCCACAGTGAAAAAACAGTAGAAACAGGAGAAAGCAAGGCAACATTATGCCCCCCAAGACCCTTAACTCCCTAAAAGCTGATGTAATGGACACTGAAATAGAGGAAGCTATAAGCAAAGAACTCAAAAACCAAATGGAAAAAATGCTTGAAGAAATAAAGGAGAAACATATAAGCGAAAAGTTAAGATGTTTAATGAGCTCCAAGAGGATTTAATTAAAGAGATAAAATATTTTATTAATAAAATGTTAAACAAGCTTAACACATTCCTGACAGGGCTGTCTGTAATTCATATCTCATTGCTGGGTGGCTCTGATTTGAATCAGCTGTCCCTTCAGGGGGTTTTTGATTACAAGAAAGGTGTTGATTTAGTAGACCAGATGTCATCATATTACAGTTCCTTAAGGAAAACATTGAAAATGGTTTAAAAATTATAATACAGCTAATTTGTGGTGCAGCTGATGTAAATGTATATTTTATATACACCAGCAAGGGGGTACTTTTAAGATTTCCATCTTAAAACTTAGAGAATTAAATATTGTTAAACTATGAGTCCATGAAGAAATGCCACAGGCATAAATTACTCGAAAAAACACTCTACTAAAGATTATTTAGGATCAGGAAGAAATGTACATAAGCCATATAGAGAATGTTATTAAAATTATCTGTAATGGGGAAAAAATAAGAACCAAGATACATAATGTACAGGTACAAGCACCCAGTGATCAATGTAAACATGTTGTTTACCTAAAATGTACCAATAAAAGAATTTATGCAAAAAAAAAGATCTGAAAAACAGGTGCCACTGAGGCTGCAAAAGAAAGCCAAATGTGTTTTGAGATTTTGCACACTTTGCACAAGTCAGCCAACTTTATGTATAAAATGTTTTAAAGAAATTCACAAATATAAGTAACTTTCTTTTAATTTAATGAAATGAAATTGATTATTGTAATAACTTTTTAATTGGCATGAAATATTAATTAATATTTATATTTGGGCAGTAATTATTCAGATTTAAGCAACTAACTTGATTTGGTCCATTTATAGACTTTTTAAGATCTATTTGTACCACCAGTGATACAAGCTGCCCGATGGGACAGTCATGCATGTACCATTGGTGGTTCAAGTCATCAGGAATATGTTAAAGAATAAGCAAACAATAGACTAATTAAATTAAGCAAGACAATACAAGGCATGAATGACCACTTTGGAAAAGAATTACAAAGTATGAAAAGCAAGCAAACAGTTATATAATATTAAAAATCAATGGAAAGGATGGCTATGACTTGACCAATGTGAGGATGGAGTATCAGAAATACAAGACAAGGTAGATGTAGTAGATCATAAACTCAATGATATCCTAAAAATGACAAGACACCATGAAAACTGGATCCAACAGCTACTAGATGACTAAAAAACCCCTTCAGAATTATAGGGATAAAAGAAAAATTAGATGATAATACAAAAGGTATAAAAATGAATTTGCTGAAACCATAGCAGAAAAATTTCTAAATCTAGGGAAAGAATTCAGTATTCAAGTATAAGAGGCATATAGAACCCCAAATAACCACAACCAGAAAAGAGCCTCTCCATGACACATGACAATCAAAATTCCAGAAATTCAATAAAAAGAGAAAATACTAAAAGTTGTTAGAGAAAAACAGTAACTAACCTATCAGGGCAAGCCAATCAGATCAACTGTGGATTTCTCAGCTCAACCTTAAAGGCCAGGATATCTTTGAGCAAAGGTTTTCAAGCCCTGAAAGAAAGCAATTGCCAATCTAGACTTTTGTATCCTGCAAAATTGGCCTTCAAAATTGACAGAGAAGTAAAGACTTTCTGAGTCAACAAAATTCTAAAGAAATAGATTCCACCATTCCTAGGGCAGAGGAGGTGAGCCAATCCCAGCGCCCAGGAGGAGGCTCCCTGTTGCCATTCCACTGCTCCTAGGGCAGAGGAGGTGAGCCAATCC
>NW_004624762.1:790648-827732 GCF_000247695.1 Heterocephalus glaber
CCCCGCCCCGACAGCTGTTTGCACTTTGTTTAACACAAAGGTGTTAAACAAGAATTTGTAAGGCTAGTGCCATTGTCTGGGTTAATCATCACTATGTACACAATGCTGTTAACTGTTCCTAGCTTACATGGGCTGTGAACACGTATTTACGGTATCAATGATTTAATGAACCGACCCAGCCTAGTAACGCCCAGAGGACTGCAGATCCCAGCCGGCATCGCGCGAACTACATGGACGTGATGACGCAAGGGGGCAGGGCGAGCCTGAGGGAGGGGTCGAACTGTGGGTTGCTGGAGGCTAGGGCGGCTGTGGATCCTTGGGTGAGAGGGAGTGTGAGGAGCGAAAGGTGAGGCTAGCTGACGGAGGGGACGCGGTGTCCGGCTCCCCCAGTCTATGGAGCGGGGTAAGATGGCGGAGGCGGAGAGCCTGGAATCGGCGGCGGAGCATGAGCGGATCCTGCGAGAGATCGAGAGCACTGACACGGCCTGCATCGGGCCCACGCTCAGGTACCCTGGGTACCGGGGCCATCGACGGGCGGGCATGGGCGGGACGGGGAGGCTTCCTGGGATCTGTGTGTTGGCCGGCAGCCCGCAGGGCCAGCGTTGGCGCCGCCCTCTGGAGAGACCGGCTGGGACCTGCGTCCTGGGCTAGGCGGGTCTTTGCTCAGCCCCTATGGGGGAGTCCCTTCCTGACCATCCGCGCCCCACAGACTTACTGGGAAGCTCCGTCTGCCTCCCCGGGAGGGACAGCCTTCATTTTCCCTCCGAGAGCAGCCCAGCGCCAGGGAACGAGGGACCGCCGACAGATGGTGGCAGATCGTCCCCCTGGGGGACATAACCCTTCTCCCAGCGACTCAACCCCTGTCCTGCCCTAGCCGAAAGTCCTCTTTAGACCGAACAGAATTTCACTACGCGGTCTGTTGTGCGAAATTTAATGCTTGCCTGAAAAAAATCACAACTACTTCTCAGAAAAAAACCGAGTCCCTGAAAATCCTAGGCCCTGGAAGGAAGCAAGTTTCCTTCAGTCAGCGCCCTGGTGCTCCTTGAACCCTGTTAGAAGGACGGTCCCTTACCCAGCTTTAGCCTCTTTGGTATTCGCATCACTGAGGAAAATTTAACCCGTCCACGCCCTCCTACCCCCATTTACCATTACTTTGCACTCTTTTATTTGGAAATGTCCAAATAAACTCTGATCTTCTTTAGCTTATTTAACAAAACTCAGGTAGCACTTGTTATATGTAGCGTAAAACATTGTGTTAAATGTACAAATATAATTTATATAAACTATAAGACAATCCTGTTAGGTAATGTTATTACTCACATTTTACAGTTAAGGCACAGAGAGGTTGGTTGACTTGCCCAAGGTCACAGAGAAAGTGAAGTGGGTCTGGACCCGGGCATCTCCTCCCACCTCCCACCCCTGTTCTAGGGATGGAATCCAAGGCTTTGCAGTATGCTAGGGAATGATTGTTCTACTGTTGCGCTACACCCACAGCCTACAGATGTTTAAATACTCTGCCTTAGTTGGGGATTGCCATCTACTGTACTTCTTGTTTATAATCACACACCAAGCCCAATTTTGAACTACTTTCCCCTCAGTTTACCAGTGCCCCAGAACTAATTCATCTTCCTCTTATCCTGTGGTGCGTTCTGATCTCCATGCAACCAGTCCATAGATAATAACTTTACCCTCTTTGTACAGTCTTGGGTCATTGTCCTCCTTTCAGAAAAGAGTTACTACTCATTAACCTCCCCAGCCCCCTGTGGGAGAGGTACATCATGAAAGTGCTTGAAGGAAGAGAGCAAGAGTAGGCTGGAGACTCTACTGCACATCTTCATCTGCACAACTTCCTTCTCCCCAGGACATTGTTAGCACACTTGTCTCAGTGCCATCCTTGGAGTAGTAGTTTGCCTTTTGTCTCTTTAAAGGTACTTTTAGCTCCCTGTTGGGGACCAGTTCTGTTATACAATTCTCACCCCCACCCTTAGCATTATGATTATGATCATCATGCTCTTCATTTCCCGTTTTCTTAAGCTGTCAGTGGTCAGCTATCCTCATATCATTGTCTTTACTTTTATAAAGAGCTGGGGCTCCTTAGTAATATTCTCCTAAGTGCATCATCAGTGGTTATAAATATATGATTTTCCTAAAAAATATGTTACTAGAGTTTCGGTATTAAGAAATTTGACTGTTGAACTGCATTGGCAGCCTAAGAGGTCCGACTGGAGCCTGGTGTAAGGATTCCTTATCAGGGCACCATCAGTGTCATCTTGAGTGCCTTGTGGTTTTCAGGTGGTATCATTCCTGTTTTGTATGATAAATGACTTTAATTTAGTGTTATAAATTTAGTTTGTTGTGATTATATTAACCCTCAACTAAATAGCAATGTATGCTGTATTTATATCAACTAAATTTTTTTTTTTTTTGGTACTGGGGATTGAACTCAAGACCTTGTGCTTGCGAGGCAGGTGGCAGCACCACTGAACTAAATCCTCGGCCCTAAATTTTTTTTTTGAGACAGGGTCTTGCTATGTATTTCAGGCTGGCCTTGAACTCACTATGCCGCCTAGGCTGGCCTCAAACTCGCAGCAGTCCTCCTGCCTCAGCCTCCCAAATGCTGAGATTACAAGTCAACTAAATTTTGACCTACAATTTCCTAGTATCTTAAAACACCCAGGTCTTTTCACCGAGTTACATCCCCAACCCTTTTTAAACATATTTTATTTTGAGACAGGGTCTCACTAAATTGCATAGGCAGGCCTTGAACTTGTGATCCTCCTGCTTCAGCCACCCAGAGTGCTGAGATTATAGGCATATACAACCATGCCTGGCTCTATTATCTTGACTTTAAGATATGTGTATTATGATTCAAATATGATTCATTGCTATCCCTGGGCTCTTTTTCCATTAGAAAGAGAATTTTGTGGAGGTAGATAGATTAAGGGTCTTTTCCCCTAAGGGGACTCTGTAAAAAATAAAAACAAAATGTTTGAGAGTCACTACTACTGCTAAAAGTAACCAGTTTTAGTTGCTTTTTCTGAGCCCCTATATCTTTAAGAGAGGATTTTCATTTTTGGTTTCACCTTTTCTTTGGAAGATAACCCTAGATCTTTCTCTCAAAGTTTAATTACTTGAACATCCCAAATAAAAATAAGTACCCACTGTCTTTGTCTTTAGTCTAGCTTTTCTCTACCTGAGATGATGTCACTTTTTTTCTTACCTCATTCAGAAGCAGCAGCATGATGTTTCAGATTCCAAGTCTTACCTTGAATGTATCTGCATTATTTCCTGTTTTTTTTTATCACAGTCATTAAATAGGTTTAAGGTAATACTGCTCTCTTCCTTGATCACCCTCAACTGTAAACCTTAAATTTTTGTACCACTCTTCATAGAATGACCTTCCTATTTCTTTCGTCTTCTGAGGTAGTTTTTTTTTTTCCATTTCTTTGCAGTACTGGGGATTGAACCCAGTACCACTGAACTACATTCTCAGCCACCCCCTCCCTCAAACAACATTCCTTTTTAAATTTTAAAAAAAATTTAAACTATAACCATAACTTGCCCAGATGAGACTTAAACTTGGTGATCCTATTGCCTCAGCCTCCCAAGTGGCTGGGATTACAGGCTTGAACCACTGCACTCAACTCCATGGTAGCGTTTTTAAGGTACCAGATTTTTAGTTATTCCTGAGATAGAAGAGGTACTAGAGAACAGAAAACATCAGTGAATTGGTAGCAGATATGAGATTTATATATTCATCTCTAAAATTCCAGCTCTTCAAGAAAATCCATTTAGATATGTTTCCTAACCATAGTCTTTTCTTTGCCAATTATTTGTGTATCGCCATTTATTTTCTTGCTGTGATACCAAATTATTCATCCCGTCTTTACCTTTTTGAGAAATTATAGTGGCTTGACTTTTTCATTAAATAACTATACTTATTTTAGTCTTGAACCATACATGCAATGTTAGTAGATTTCCATATGTGATAAGTAATTCTGAACGGTACAAGCATATCTGTACATACAGAGGCTGTCTAGCAAATTCTTTTGGAAAAGCAGCCATTTCTTTTTCCTGTCTTTATCTTTAAAATTATTTGGTAGCTGCAAGCCTAATTTTGAAAAAGAGTCCCATAGACATTAGGGTCTGTCCTGTTTTTTAAAATATTATTGGTTCCCACTTTGTAATACAAATACTAAAATTTTGATCACAAATCACTCATGAACAGTAGCACCATGGAATTTAGATTGTTTCCATTTTGTGGCTGTTGTGAACAGTGCTGCTGTTTGTCACCTTTAGTTGTACTAGTTTTTTTTTTTTTTTTTTGGTACTGTGGATTGAACTCAGGACCTTGTGCTTGCAAGGCAGGCGTGGTGCCACTGGGCTAAATCCCCGGCCTAGTTGTACTAGCTTTTTTTTTTTGGTATCGGGGATCAAACTCAGGTCCTTGCGCTTGCGCAGCAGGCGGCGAAACCACTGAGCTAAATCCCCGGCCCTGTACTAGTTTTTGTACACGTTTTGTATTTTCATTTTTCTCAGTGGTATGCTTAGGAGTGGGATATCTAAGTCACGTGGTAACTGACATTTGAAGAACTGCCAGACTTTTCCAGAGTCTGCACCTTTTTTCCCCAAAGTAGCCCATGTAACTTTATTTGTATTTCTCTCTGATGTTTTTACACTTAATGGGTCAAAGTATCAGCCAATGTGGGTCCCTAATTGAGAAGCTGGGAACTGAGCATATAATATGTTCAAAATTGTGCTCTGTATAGTTTAAACTGTTTCCTAAGGTATTATCCAACTTTAGAAAACTCCAAACACACAAGAGAACTGGCGATTAATTCCCAGTGGCTGCTTGTCCGGGCTTTACTGACTGGATTGGGGCTTTGGGCTGGAGACAGTCTTGCTGTACTGAACCCATTTCCCCCTCGCTCTAAAGGTGAGCACTGCCCAAGAGGAGTGGCCCAAGATTCTGATCCAAAGCAGATCAGGACGCAGGCGGGGGTGGGGTGGGCGGAATCCTTGTCAACACTTATTATTTCTTTTTAAATTTTAGCTATCTTAGTGGATATGAAGTTTCATCTCGTTGTAGTTTTGATTTTTTTTTCCTCATAGCTATTTTCATGTGGTTATTGGTCATCATCTATCGTCTTTGGAAAAGAGTCTATTTAGACCCTTAATTTTTAAATTAGGTTGTCTTTTTTTTTGTGAAGTTGAAGGAGTTCTTTGCATATCAGTGTCTTCTCAGATAATATGATGTGCAGATAATTTATCTCTTTCTGTGAATTCTCTTTTCACTTTCTTGATGTCTTTTTTTTTTTTTTTTTTTTTTTTTTTTTTTTTGTGGTGCTGGGGATTGAACTAGGGACCTTGGGCTTGAGAGGGAGGCGGCGGCACCACTGAGCTAAATCCCCAGCCCAACGTCTTATTTTCTTAACTTTTGCTGCACAGTTTTTAATGTTTATGACATCCAATTTATCTATTTTTTGTGCTTTTGGTTTTTGATGTCATAGGAAGTTTTTGCTTAACCTAGTATCTTGAAGAATTACTCAAATTTTTTCTAAATGTCTTACAATTTTGTCTCTTACTTTTAGATCTATGATCTATTTCAAGTTAATTTTTTTTGTATGACATAGGGAAGGATGTCCAGTTTTATTCTTTGGCATATGGATATCCAGTTGTTTCAGTACCAATTGTGAATGCCATCTTTTTAAGTCCAGATCCCGGCTTGATTTATTTTGATTTTCCTACCATAAAATCTGTATTCTGTATTGGTTGCAGCTATGTTATACAGGATCCTGTCATTGAGTTAATTTGACTTTACTATTCAGCCAGACTCCTTATTTAGCATTCTCACCCAAGGAGAAGTTAGCTCTAAGGTTTTTGCTGAAGGTGTCCTCTTTTTTAGCTTAGTTGCTATCTCTGATTTCTGAGATTCCTGTATTGTAAGAATGATGTGATTGCTGTATTTCATTGAGGTAGAGAATTTTATGGACAGATTATTGTCTTGTCTTAAGAAATTGTTTTGTGCAATTCTGCACAGGCTTAAGATTATAACAGTTAATAATATATTAATGATAATATCTTATCTATTTAATATTTTCACTGTTAAAAATTATGTCAACATTATAAGAAATTTGGAAACTAGATTAAAAATTATAATTCTATAACAAACTGCTGTTGTCTTGTGCACATCCCTTTTTCTTATGTATTTTGTGGTAACAGAGTGATGCTCTCTGTATGTAATTTTCTTTCATATTTTAAAAAATTGTTTGTAAAGCTGATCTTACTGGGAACAAATAGCCAGGATATTTTCAAAAACTTAAATTTAATGTCATTTGGTGACTAAATATGAGGATGTGGCTCTCTCATCTATCACCTTTGTGCCTTTAAGAATCTCATGACAGGGCCGGGGATTTAGCTCAGTATTTCCGCCGCCTGTGAGTGCAAGTCCTGAGTTCGATCCCTGGTACAAGAAAAAAAAAAAAAAAAGAATCTTATGACTTTTTTCTACTTTCTGTCTCTGCCCCTGGTCTCCCCCTGCCCCCTCCACCCCCATTAACTGGGTTGCACAGAAATCAGTTAATCATGCTTCTTGGTTCCTGTCCTTTTCTTATCTATAAAATGGATGCTGCCTATATTGTAGGAACAGTATTAAAAGAAAAAAGAGAGAGGCTTTGTCTCTCTTTTAAAGGTATCTTTTAAGACTATTCAGAGAAGAGGAAGGGAAGGAGGGAGAAAGGGAGAGAGAGGGAAAGAGATGGAGAGAGAGAGGGAGAAGGAGGGAGAGATGGAGAGAGCAAGAGGAGGAGAGAGGGAAAGCAAAAGCATCAAAGCAAAAGTCACTCAGTGTGAGCTATCTACCCTGAACCTAGTATTTTATGCCACATTTTGACTATTTTTGGGGGGATTAATTTTGTTTTAACTTTGTTTTTTTGAATTAATCTCCTTTCACTCATATTCTCGTTAATTGATGATTGTTCTTTCTCTTTGTCTCTGTGTTTTCCCTTGCCTTGTTTTAGAAAGAAATTAAATGGTTTATAAAAATCTACATGATTTAAAAAATATATATACATACTAGATGCATTAAAGGTGATGAAGAAAGGGACAAAAGAAAATTAGAGTTGGAGAATATGAAGTCAAGAGTAAGAGCAGTTAGGAGATTCATTCATATTTGGCTTTAGCTTTTCTTCCAGCAGGTTGTGCAAAAAAGAAACAGTTATTGTTTGAGTTATGATGTTATAAACTTAAAGAGTGGTTACTTGGGTAAAACACTAGTTATTCTTGGTTTTGAATTTAAGACCAGAGAATTGTTTTTCCCATGTATCCTGACAAGGAAGGTACTATGTGACTTTCTTTCCATACAATTCGAAGCTAGTATGTGATGGAGCTGTTGGTGTGCTTTAGTGAAAGCATTAATATACCTAATTAAAATTAGTAAAAGCGATTCTGCAGAAAGCCAAAATAAAAAGTGGCCCAAGAATATGGTTCTCTGTGGCTCTTAGCTTAATCAATGTGTAGATTTTATAATATCTTCAGTGGAAGTTGGAAGTGTTTTACCCTTTGCCCCCGTGTTGGGATCATTGACCACTTTGAGACTCTTATGAAAGCAATAGATCATTTCCTTAGTGAAATGCATGTATATCTAGTCTCCATGATTTATAATGTGGAAGGATGTATGCACTGTATCTGAATTAGTTAATTCTTTTTGGTACCAGGGATCGAACTTGGGTCCTTCCTCTTGCGCAGCAGATGACGAAACCACTGAGCTAAATCCCTGGCCCAGTTAATTCTTCATAAGTACAAGTTTTAGTAGTTAAACTTTTTGCTAATTATGTAATATCAATGAGTTTAAGGTTTTTTTTTTCACTTTTCTGAACATATCACTTGCCTGTGTTTTGGTTAAGTACAGAGTAACAAGTGTTTTAAGAGTAAGCCAGGTGTGGGTAGGATTAATATCTTTTATAAAATTTGGAAAACCTAAAGAAGCTACTTTATGCCTCCAAAAGAAATAAGAGTGAGAGAATACCAAGGATAGGGCTTAGATTCTTCTCTAGAAGTAATTTGGGGTGTGGTCCAGCACAGAAATAAAGGCCATAATGGTTTTGTTTCATACAGACTGAAATGTGAAGGTTAAAAAAGCCAATTTAGGGCCAGGGAATTAGCTCAGTGGTTCCGCCGCCTGCCTCAAAAGTGCAAGGACCAGAGTTCGATCCCAGGTACCAAAAAAAAAAAAAAGCCAATTTAATTTTTCCATTTCAAACATTAGCAACTAGTACAGTAGTCAGAGATAGATGTTCTGCTTTAAAGGTATGTAATTTAGAAAGCATACTGGCTGGAAAATATATCTTACTAAATAAGTTATTTACCTGGAATATCTGGAACCTACCCTGTTCTAAAGTTAGCACTTTTAGTGCTAAGCATGGTGACACATACCTGTAATCCCAGCACTCAAGAGGAGGAGGCAGGAGAATTGTCTAGAGTTGGAGGCTGGCCAGGGAAACAGTGAATTCAAGGCAAGCCTGGATTACATACATAGGAAGACCCTGTTGCAAAAACCTAAAAAAAAAAAAGTTATCATTTTCAAAAATTTAAGTATGTTAATACTCAAAAGGTATGTTAATACCCAAGGTCAATAAATTTAAGCATGTAATATATTTGTATAACTCTAGTTTGGAACTTTAAAAGACACATTCCCCAGTGAAATATCTGAGCCAAGGAGAGCCATCACAATGCAAACAAGAAGACTACCTTGGGCTGAGGATTTAGCTCAGTGGTTTCACTGCCTGCTGCGCAAGCACAAGGAACCAAGTTTGATCCCCAGTACCAAAAAAAAAAAAAAGAAGACTACCCTGATGTGATTTGCAGTGATACATGTGGATTAGGACTCTGTTAAACCCCCTACCAGCTAATCACAGTCTTGGAGATTATCCAATTAACATTCATCTTATACTAGAGTGAATTTATCTTCATTTACTACTGTGGTTTGATAATTAGATTTATCATTAGATAAAAGCAAAAAAATCAATGACAACACCTCTTGTAGAACAGTTCTATTATCTATATGCTTCCAGAGTTTAGAACTCTAGATAAATATTCTGTTGTATGTTAGATAAATAATGAAGGCCATTTGCCAACAGTGATGATTTGAATTAAAATATAGACATTCTTGCTTTACATAGTTTTGTTATTAAAAAGCTGTGGAATAACAGACTTTCAGTGTTGACCTTATCTTTATAGACATGGAGTATGACAAGATCTGTGACTCAAGCATATATTTGGCAGTATGGTATTGGATAATGAAGCACTGACATCCCATGTGGATATTTTCTATAATCCAGCCAAGTTTTCCTACTCTCAATATTTCTATATTTATTTCTTTTGTTTTTGTGGTACTAGGGATTGAACCTAGGGCCTTGTGCATGCCAGACAAATCCTACCTCGGAACTATATTCCTGGCCAGTATCTCTATTTTAAAAACTTGCTTCTTTATGTTTTTCTTCTTTGCAAGTTGAGCATTTGTTTTTTCCTTACATTTGTGCTAGCTTTTGTATCTTCCTTCTACTTCCTGTAATTTAGAACTTTAAAGCACACATTGTTCAGTGAAAACATCTAAGGAAGCAAGAATTATCAAAATGGAACTAATTTCCATTTCCTGGAGAATCTGTGGTGCTAATAAACAATAAAATTCTAAAGATACTATTAGGAAAGGTGGTCTTATCAAGCAATCTGAATTAAAACAACAGACTCAGACTTGACTGAATTCAGTTATGAAACATTTTTAGTATGAAATTTGATTTCGGGAACACATATTTATTGAACACATTAAAAAAACAAAGGATATGGAGCTAGCCAAATATTTTGTTTTTGATGAGGTAAAGGAGTTTCTTGACATTAGTAAGAAAGAGCCATATGATGAAGTTCTTTTGGCATTGGAGTAGCAAAAGTAAGAGGAGAGTAAAATGAGAAGAGATCTTGAAATCCAAAGCAAAATAGGTTATTAACATAATTTTAAATGGTACATGTGAATATGACTGAATTTATTTTTGAAAATTAAACTTCTTATTTTGAGATAATTATAAATGAACATACAATTGTAAGAATACAGAGATACCTTGACCCTTTATCTAGTTTCAATGGTAACATCTTGCAAAACTACCATACAGTATCAGGACCAAGATATTGACCTTGAAGTATTGACCAAGATAGTACCTTGAAGGTCAAGATACAGAATATTTCTGTCACCATAAGGAAAACTTTTGATGCTTTCCCCCCCCCTACTCCAGCAGCTTTTGACTGCCCCCATTCACTCTTTTATGTCTGGCAAATATGAACCTGTTCTGGATTTCTATAATTTTTTCAAAGAACATTATATAAGCAGAATCATACATTATGTAACCTTGAGGGGTTGGGTTTTTTCACTTTGGACAATTTCCTGAAGATTCATCCAGATTGTTTTATGTATCACTAATTTATCTTTTTTTTTTTTTTTTTTCCTGGTACTGGAGTTCAAACTCAGGACCTTGCGCTTGCCAGGCAGGCGTGGTGCCACTGAGGTATGTCCCTGGCCCCGCTGTATCACTAATTTATTTTTATTTATTTTTATTGCTGAGCAGGTTTCCATAGTGTGACTATACCATAGTTTGTTTAGTGATTTACCCATTGAAGGATATCTTGGTTGTTTCTGGTTTCTGGCTATTACAAATAAAGTTTCTACAGACATTTGTGTGCAGGCTCTTGTGTGAATATTTGTTTTCAATTCTTTTGGTATATATATATCTGAAAGTGTAATTGCTGTGTCAGTGTAACTCTATCTTTAACATTTCAAGGAACTACCATATTTGTTTTCCAAAGAGGATGTACCATTTTACATTTCCAATAGCAATATGTGGGGGTTCTAATTTTTCTGCATCCTTGCCAACATTTGATGTCATCACTTTAAAAAATGTTAGTCATTCTGATATGTGTGTAGTAATATCTCATTTTAGTGGGTTTTTTGGGGGGGTACTGGGAATCGAACTCTGGACCTTGTGCTTGTGAGGCAGGTGGTAGAACCGCTGAGTTAAATCCCCAGCCCTATCATTGTAATTTTAATTTACATTTCTCTAATTGTTAATGATATGGAACATCTTTGGATTTGCTCATTTGCCATGTGGTTTTTTTTTGGTACTCGGGATCGAACTCAGGTCCTTGCGCTTGCAAGGCAGGCGATGGAACCATTGAGCTAAATCCCTGGCCCTTATCCTTTTTATTATTATTATTATTATTTTTTGGTACCGGGGATTGAACTTGGGTCCTTCCGCTTGCGAGGCAGGCGGCAGAACCACTGAGCTAAATCCCTGGCCCTAAAGTCATTTTTTTTGTGGTACCGGGGATCGAACTCAGGACCTTGTGATTGCAAGGCAGGCACCAGAACCACTGAGCTAAATCCCCAGGCCCCTTATCCTTTTTGATGAATTGTCTTTTTTTGTGTTGGAGATTGAGCCCAGGGCCTTGCATGCTCTCTGCCATTGAGCTATACCCTCAGTCTTGCCTCTTCGTGTCTCTTTCCCATTTTAGTCTCGTTGAGTTTTGAGGATTTTTTTGAATATGCGGTTCATAAATACTTTTTCCTCCCACTATATATCTTATCTTTTTACCTTCCTAACAAAGTCTTTTGCAGATCAAAAGTTTAAAAAATTATTTTAAAATAACTTTATTATCAAACACACACACACAAATTAAAACCATTCAAAGAAGAACAATGCAAGGGAAAAAAAATTACAGTAATATTCAAATACAGTAGAACTCAACCAAAACAAAACTGAAAAGCACTTAAACATTTTTCCATATAACTTAAAAAAGCATCTCAAGCACCAACAAGACACCAGAGGATGTGATTTGTTTCAGAAAGATCCCCAAAACCAACATTGAACAAACAGTGGTCTGGAAAAAAACTCCAGTTAGGTAGCAGACTCCACATAAGCCAAACTTCTCCCTAATTTAAATTTCGATACAGTCATATGACACGTGATGGAAACACAATCCGAGAAATATGTTATTAGGCAATTTCATCCATGTGTATCCTTATTTACACTTTCAGTTTCTCACACTAGTGAAACTTCGGTATTTACACATGTGTGTCCTATTTATTTCACTTAAGAAGATGACCTCAATATGCATCCATTTAGCTATAAATGTCTCTAGTTTCTTGAAAAGTTTTTAAATTTTGATGAAGTCAAGTTTGTCAGTTTTTTCTTGTGTAGAGCAGGCTTTTGGCATCAAGTCTAAAAACTCTGCTTAGTTTTAGATCTAGAAAATTTTCATCTGTGTTTTTTTCTTTGATGGTTGTAAAGTTTTCCTAAAATGTAAAGCTTATGATCTATTTTGAATCTTTATAATTTTGTAATTTTTATATGAAATGTGAAATTAGGTTGAAGTTTTTTGCTAATTACTCCAGCACTATTTGTTGAAAAGGCTGTTTTTCCCTCTACTTATTTGCTTTTCTACACCTTTGTCAAAAATTACTTGGGTATATTTGTGTAGATCTGTTTCTGAGTTGTCAGTTTTCTGTTGATTTATGTGTCTATCCCTCTGCCAAAACCATGGTCTAGATTACTGGAGCTACAGTGTAAATCTTAATGCTTGGAAGACTGATGTTAGTCAGAGGGTACAAAGTTTTAGTTACAATGAATATGTTCTGGAGATTTATTGTGCAGCATGATGACTATAGTCAATAAAAATATGTACTTGAAAATCATCAAGAATGTTTATCTTCATCAATAAAAAATGTGTATGTTGGGCATAGTGGTACAAGCTTGTAATTCCAGTTACTCAGGAGGATGTGACAAGAGCATTGCAAGTTGAAGGCCAGCCTGGTGAGACCTTATCTCCAAATAAAATATTCAAAAGTTCTAGGGGTAGCTCAGCACTCCTTGGGTTTAATCCCCAGTAACCCTCCCCCCGCCAGACAAGTATGTGAGGTAATGAATGTTATTACCTTGAGTTAATCATTTGTACGTAAACACATATCAAAACATACGCACTGTAAATTCATACAGTTTTTACTTGTCAATTATATCTTAATAAAGCTGAGGAAAAAATTAAAAAATAAAATTATGCATTATTACCATTAAAAAGAAAAAAAAATGTCCTCTTTGCAGTATATAAACCTGTGACAATTTATAAAGCTGGGAAAACTAAGCCTACAAATGTCTACCAGATTTGAACTGTCATCACTTCAATTATCAAATTTATGGGTAACATGACCCAGAATTTGCCCTTATTACCAGACTTATTAAAATAAGTTAGAAGTTTTTATAAGCTAAATCTAAAGAAGAAAATAAATTCCCAGGTATCATCATTGCATTTTTATTTCTGATTTCAGTATGTACATTTGGTCATGTATGTATTTAATTTAATTAATTTTTTTCTGGTTAGGAGTTTTATACATGCTACATTGAATCTTTGACAAATTAGGTACTGGGAGGACAATTCCCATGTTGCTTAAAAATCAGTTTTATAACTGTTCACGGATAGGAGGGCAAGAAAGGCATTTCTCAGTCTGTTTGAGGCAGAAGATTTTCATTTTTTTGCAACAAGTTACTGGAAAGGCTTTGAAGTTGTCTTGCTTTTTCTTGTTTTCCTAAGCTTGGATAAGGCCCATTATGTGTGGAGATGGTATTTGGTATATCTCCTAAGAGCGGATATAAAGGAGAAATGATAGTGAAGAGAGGTTGCAGAATACATATTGCTGTACATCTGAGTAGAAATATGAATATTTTCTGTGAATTTGTTTCTCATGCTATGATTTTGCATCATTAGGTTCTATTCATCAAATAAAAATTTTAGAGTAAATTTCATTCAAAACAATATGCTGTCATTAGAATAATGATTTACTAATAAGCAGTCCACTTATTTCCCCTTATGTGTTGTAGTGTTCTTGTTCTCAGAGACATAACAAAAATAGGCAGCCAGACATATTAAATAAAAAGTAAATTTTCAGTCTACTCAGAAACATTTGAAGAGAACGAGTCTGCCGGAAAATTCTCAAACTAGCTTTTGTTTTTCTATATACTAGAATCAGTAGAGCCAAGGGTCAGAGAATAACCTGCTATGCTTTACCAGGTTCAAGCTGATCCCCAGAACTGTATTGCTTTATCACTAGTTACTTGTGAAGATGAGATTATAGGTTATGTACATACTGGGAAGCTTCTGTTAGCCTGCCCTGTGTGAACTATATAGTTAGATGTCTTAAAGGTTGCTAATTCGACATGGAGTTTTAGATGTGATCAAAATTAGGTCTCCTTCCCCTCCTCCTTCCTGTGCTAGGGATCAAACCTAGGGCCTCATGCATGCTAGACAAGTGTTCTACCCACTGAGCTATATACACCCCCGGCCCCAGATTCTTAAGTATTGTTACTTGGTCTGGTTATGCAGCTTCTATAATGTACACCATATCTAAGGTGGTGTCATTTAGACCATGTAGATTTGCATATTCATTAGGACAACTTTCCAACAGATCCAAGTCAAGGATTTTGTTTTGTTTTTTGAGACAGGGTCTTGCTATATAGCCGTGCTGGCTTTGAATTTAGTATGTAGAGCAGGCTGTCCTTGAACTCACAGCAATCCTCCTTCCTCCAGAGGATGGGGATTACAGGTGTGCACCATCATGCCCCAGTTAAGTACAGTATTTGAAAATGGGAAAATGGAAAATGTGCTAGAAGGCAAGTGTAGTTATTATAACTACACTTTAATGGTAATGTATAACTATTAAAAATTTCTTTAAAACAGTAAATAAAAACTTTAAAGTTGCATTTATAGATGCAATAATTTTAAATGCACTGTCTGTATCTTTATCCTCTCTTTTTTATTCCATATTTTCCTTTTTTAAATACTGAGCATTTTTTGCTTCCCCTGGAAAAATGACATCTTAAGTGAATTGGCTGTGAAAGTATTTTGGACTTTTATGTTTGATGTATTTAGTGTGTTGTTCACCATTTAGCAACACTGAAGCTTTAATAAAGATGTTCTTGCCATGTTGAGATTACAGTGCTTAGATCCAGTTAATAGCTCCATTGTTTTTTGAATAAACCTCACATTTTTGCCAGAGATTTGCATGTTACTCGGTTGTGATTCTATGATTGTATGGTCAGCTGGGATTCTAAGTTCATTTGTTATTGCTCAGAGTTTCTGGAAAGTTGCCTTGGGTAGCACCAGGTTTTGTTTTTGTTTTTTTTTTTTTTTTTTTTTTTTTTGTCATTCACTATCTGGAGATGTTTTTTCAATAATTGGATCTGCACATTTTATTTGACCTTTTTTTAAACAATATTAGTCACGGTACAAGTGGGAATAATGTTTTATTTCTGATATTTTGAATACCCTAGAGGGTTTTTTTTTTTTTTTTTTTAAATCTCACAAAGGTTATCAGCAAGCAGGATCTCTGGGTGAGAACATTACTTACATTTGCTTGGATTTGTTTATGTGGCATTAACAAACCAAGAGGAGTTTAATTGGCTTTTTAGGTCACTAAGTTGTGGTTTTCAAACTTGATTGTGTTGGTATCAGCTTGAGGGCTTTTTAATGTGTGTTACTGGGCTCTTCCTCTAGGGTTTCTAATACAGTAGCTTTGGGGTGGAGCCTGAGAATTTGTATTTCTATGTAGTTTCAGGTGATGTTAATACTGTGGGTTTGGGTATCACTCTGAGAGCCACTGTACTAGGATAAACCTGTACTGCATAGATTCTAGCATGAAAGGGAAGGTTTAAGTTTTTAAGAAAACTATCAGAATCCTAGGAATTATTTTATTTTTTTCCAAAATGAAAAAGGAATTGAGGATATAGAAAAGCTTGAAGATAAAAGTAAAAGTTAAAAGCCCATTATCAATACAATAAAAAGTTTGATAGACATGATTCTACTATTTTTCTCTCATTTATACAAACTTGTAATCTCATTTAAAATGATGTTTTTTATACTTGATATTTTTTAACATTCTGTACAAATTCCACAATATACATCAGACAAATATATGTGTCAAATGTGGTATTCCATTATACAGACTGCATAATTTGATCACTGATAGTGGTAAACAAGTTATTTCCAGGTTTTTAGCACTTATATATTCTTATACTACATCTTCATACCTGTGAATAGTTGTCTTATTATGAATTCTAATAAAGTGCATTGCTGGATCAAAGGAGGTATACATTTAACATTTTGATGTATACTGATTGTCAAATTGTCTCCCAGAAAGGTAGCGCGAGTGAACATTTCCATTAACACTGCCAAAACTTTGTCTGTAAAATGCAGTGGTTTAAAGATAATAGCTTCCATTACTCCATTCTTCCTATGGTAGGAAATATTTTCTCTTAAGATAGCTGATGACTCTTCTGGGAGGAGATAGAAATTCTGATAGTTCTGAGATGGACAGAAAGTCTTTGACCCTTCAGGTTTCTATCATAGTACTGATGAGATTATTTGATTTTGCTGAGCCCCCCAAAACATCATTTTTATGTGCATACTATGGAAGGCTTCTTCTCCGGTGACAATTGATTATTTGTCCTTCTCACATTTTGTTGAAAGTTCCTGAAAAGGCCTTTATTGTAGGGTAGAGACAGTCAACATAGTGCTTTAGGACTCATCTGGTGACCAATTAACTAAACATATCCTGAAACTTTAGGGTGTAAAAGAAAACCTTTAAGGGCTAAGGATATATAGCTCAGTGGTAGATGCATACCAAGAGGCCCTGGGTTGAATCTTCAGTACACACACAAACACACACACACACACACACACACACACATTAGTAGTCTAAATTTCTTGGCCATGTATTCCTATTGGTAAACAATGAACACCTTCTTTAAATGTTTTATAGAAATATATGCAAGCACTAAAATATTTATGTATATTATCATAGATAGCAAAATAGAAGTTTAAAAGGACAAGGTTAAGATACTGATAGAGATACTGATTTTTTTTTCTATATTTCACTAGGGTCTGCTAGTCTATGTAGCCATTCTTTGCTTTGCTTTGCCTTGCCTCTGTCTGTCTGTCTGTCTGTCTGCCTGCCTGTACTGGGCATCAAACCCAGGGGTGCCCTACTACTGGATAATATCACTAGCCCCTTTCTACTTTTTATTTTTGAGACAACCTCCTGAACTTACCCATGTGAGACTTGAACTTGAGATCATCCTACCTCAGCCTTCCTCAGTGCTGGCATCATTGTTGTGTACCACCCACCTGGCTTTTTATGGTTTATGTCTTAAGCACAATTTTCTATGGAGGGCAAAGGGGCTTTCTGATTTGAGGCATATATCTGAATGAAAATGTTACTACCTATTACAGCCTGACCAAACCTCAAGTACTCTTTTGATTATTTGTTCTTGAGTCCTGTAACAAACACACTTTATGTGTCTTTTGCAACTTCTGAAACATTGAAGTTAGCTGTAATCATTACAGTGAAAAATGAAGAGGAGGAGGATATTTGTATGTTAAGGCAGATGGAGAAATTCTGTCATTTAACATCATTGATATTGTTTGCCTGGGTTTGATCTCCAGTAGTGCTAAAAAAAACAAACACTTCATCTCATCTCTCTTTATTACCTATATTTTACTATAGGTAGTAATTAAGGGCTCAAGTATCTGGAGTTTGATTACTTGGATTTAATTTCTGACTTTGTTATTTATTCACTCTGTGATCTTATATAAGTTACTTGATCTTTGTGTGATTCTCACCCAGAATGTTGAGATTATAGGCATGAAATGCTATTCTTGGTTAATGACAGTTCCTAATACTGTCAACCTTTTCTTGTTACCCAGGCTTTTATGCTACTCAGCTATTAGTCAATTTTCTCACTGTATATGCATGATACATAATATCGTGTACATGTTTTCATGAGTGATTACTGTGTTTCTTTGCTTATGTTCCCTATTTTTTGTGGTTGCCTTTAAAACTTAAAAACATTGATATGAAGTACTTTAGTTATTTGCTGAAATAGTGGAATCTGTTGTGGTTTATGAGAATCCATGGGACCAAATATTTGAAAATAGTCAAGTGAAAAAACAATCTAAGCTTTGTGATCATTTTTATATACACTTCACAATTGGAGTCTCCATATAATGTATTTTGATTGGTGATTAAAATGTCCAACATGTTGCCAACATGTTACAAATCAGAATTTAACTTTTAAAAAATATTCAAATTTCATGTACTACTCTTTTTAAAATTTGAATTTGTGTAAGGTGAATATGAGTTTGTAATAAACAAAGCTTAATAATTATAAAAATTCGATATAATTATTTTTCTCTGCCTTTATAGTTACCCAAAATGAATTTTCATCTTACATGTTTGTCTTTTCCAATTATTAAATCTTTGGATAAATTTACTTTTATTATTTGGCTTAGTTACTTTTCTTGTTGCTGAGACAAAATATCCAGCACTCAGAAGTTAAAGGCGGAAAGGTTTATTTTAGCTCATAGTTTGTAGAGATTTCAGTCTATAGTCTCCTGGCTCCAAGACAGGGCAGTATGGCAGAGGGGTGGCAGAGGAGAAACAGACCATGGCAAGCAGGCAGAAGCAGCAGCAGCAACAGCAAGCCTATCTTTCCTCTGTCTCTTTATTTTCCATCCAGTCTATAAGCCTGCTGATAGGTGCTACCCACACCTAGGGTGGGCCTTCCATTATCCAAACCCAGAACTATGCTAAACCCATTTAGTTTTCACACACTCTTAATCCCAGTATCACACACCCTAGACCCAGCCACTTCTGAAAGGCCCCATTTACGAACACATGAAACTTTGGGGGAACATCTAGAACATTATCTTATAGGTTATTTTTTTCCCCCACTTACTTGTTTGGTTTATAGACATTTCTGGAATATATAAGTCAATTACTGTGTTAATGCCAAGGAATATAAAGATGAAATTAAAGGAGCATACTATATTGAAAATACCTTTGGAAGTGTGCTCAAATTCTTAAATTGAAAAATCATATGTAAGTCATTTTTCCATAATATCAGATGCCTTTCTTATAAAGATAAGCAACTTCATGAAGTATTAGAAATATAGGAAGTGAAATCAGTTGTGTCATCCTTTTTTTGTGAGTGGTTAGTGTTTTTTCTGTCGGGAGGGTGGATAGGGGTGAAACAAAATTCTCTATATGCTGATAATTATTGTAGCTAGTTGATAGGTACAGGAAATTCAGTTAATCTAGAACTTGAAATATTGTTTTAGCATCTATTTTGTTCATTAGTATGTCTAGAAAATATATAGTTTTAATTTGTGATAAATTTATTCTTTTTAATTTAACGTAAGTTCAGTTTGTGATTTAGTAAAGTTACTATTTAGTTCTAGATTAACTGAACACTGAGATGGGAAGATAGATTATTAAAAGCTAATATAGGGCCAGGGATTTAGCTTAGTGGCGCTACACCTGCCTTGCAATCGCAAGGTCCAGAGTTCTATCCTGGGACCAAAAGAAAAAAAAAAAACTAATATAGAAATACCATATTACTTATAATTAAGCATATTTTTCTTTTTCAATACATGGAGTATGTTAAAATTTATTGGGGTGCTTTCTAGGTAATAAACTTTACATTACAAAAATTTTCAGATAGAAGAGTGGAAAAATTAGTGTTATAAATCTCCCACCAGGTGCTGATCATCTGTTTAATCAGTAGCAGAAGGGTGAATGGAGTATGGATTAATTTTTCTGGATTGTATAAATGTTCAGGGAAGCAGTGCAAGTTATCTACTTGATGGCCTTATCTATGGGAAATAAAAGGTAAGATGATAGTTTTAGGAATGCTGTGCAGAAAGTAAATAATAAAGGAAAGGATGGAGTTAGGTATCCTTAAATCTCATTTCAAATTCTGTATTTCATTTGAGAGTAAACTGAGGCCCACAGAGTTAAAGTGAATTGTTTGAAATCATCAAGTGTAGTTAGTCAGGGAATTTAAGTTGTCTTCGTCTTCCACTTTTTTATTTTTATTTTTTTGGTATCGGGAAGTGAACTCAGGACCTTGTGCTTTTGATGCAGGCGGTGGAACCACTGAGCTAAATCCCAGGCCCCATCTTCTGCTTTTAAAAGCATCTGTGATTACACTGACTCCACCTGGATAATCAGGGTAATTGCCTATCTCATAGCTGATTAGCAACTTTAATTCCACCTGCAACCTTAATTCCCATTTGTCATGTAACTTAATATATTCATAGGTTCTGCTGATTAAGATGTGAGCATCTTTGAGGGACTCACAGTTTTTGTGTCATTTCCTTGTTTAAAAACTTGGTTAAAAAAACTTGGTTGATTTATTGCTTCAAAAAAAGATTATTCACCTTTTTTTGGAATCCAGGATCCAAATGTGATGATATTCCTCACACCAAAATAATGTTTATATTGTAATTTATACAGTAATTGCATAATAGTTTTGGGAGGATCCATTAGATGCCACAGCCTAACCTCTGGCTCTCTTCTTTGCCTAATCTCATCAATCCTATCTCCCAGCTCCAATAATTGTAGTTTTAGCTCAGCGAATATCAAATCTGGCTGCTCTTCAGAAACACCTGTGAAATGTTATAAGATTATGTGTTAAAGATCCTTCCTCTTTTCATCAGAGTTGAGAACCACTAATGTAGCCACCCTAGACTGTTATTCCTAGAAAAATTCATGTATTTTTAATACTTCTGTGGTTTTGCTTTGCTGTACACTTGCAACTTACTTTCAATTTTATTTTTTTCTTTTCCTCCCTTCACCTTCATTGGATAAATTCCTAGTATTTTTTTCAGGGTATGGATGAGATGATATCTCTGATATTAGTTTTCCTGCTTTACTTCCCAGTAGAACTTCTTTGTGAATTTATTTCTTCCTTATATTTCAGGAATAGCAGTGTGTTCATTATGTGTATGTATTTGCATATATTTCCTAAGCAGTCTCTGAATTCCTTGTTTTTTGCACCTACTACATATGGTAAATGAACTATAGTAACCACTCAGTGTTTAAATAGCAGTCATTGAATTTACTCATCTGCTCTGGTTAAGCAAAATCTGTGAACATCTCCAAGAAGTAAAAGGAGGAAATAGAAATTTATAGAGGTAGGAACTGATTAAAATGTTTTTGATTATTAGTGGATTTTTTACTAATACATTTTTTTTCTCTTTGCTGTTCCAAAGTATCTGGATAATATTCATGACATTTCATGATTACATTTAAGATTATTTAATTTAAAGTAAAGGTTACATGATAATTCACTTTGGCAAGCTGTGGACTGTGGGTCACCCAAATCTAGGCAGTTATCATTCCAGAGTAGCTGATTATCTGGTTAGATTTGTGTAACTGGCAGTTGAAGTCATGCCATACAGTTGAAGAAACCATAGACAGAAACAGTGGCTTCAGATATGAGGTTCAAATCAAAAGCCAATTGTCAGATTACTTATTTGTTCAAAACTGAGTTGCTTCTACTAGGGCAACTCTAGTCTGGGACAGGATATGTTAATGTGAGTGTACTGAACAACATGGCAGTGATTAGCAGGAGAGCAATTGGTCATTCTTAAACTTGTATTTATCTTTTATCTCTCATAAACTAAGGTATAGTGTTTTACCAGCAGACATCTCCCTCCTGGAATGAGATTTAATGTAGGTCTTGCTGGTACACCATGGCTCCTGTGCAAAGTTTTGGGCTGAGTTTTAGTTTCCTCAGTATTCTTTGTCTTTTCTTTTATTAATATGTCTGTACATAATATCTACCACTTTTTGCCCATGTCATACTTACTACTCTGGGTACAAATTATTCTACCATCCTCTCACTTTTTATTTTTGAGACAGGGTCTCTCTATGTAGTTCAGTCTGACCTTGAACTTGCTATGTATCCTAGGTTGACCTCAAACTCAATATCCTTGGCCTCAGCCTCCCAAGTGCTGAGATTAGAAGGATGCACCACCTGACTGGTATCCTCTCTTCTCATGCAACATCTTCTTTCTAGTTCAAGCTATACCTTTCTAGAGGCAAAAGGAACTTATCTCCTAGTTGAGTTATCCTCCTTTACTAGTTTTTCTTGAAGCTCTAACCAGCAACTTCCCGATAACTTTCCTGTTGACATGTTTGTTAGGAGTGTCCTTTCTACCATTTTTTTTTTTTTTTTTTGGTACTGGAGATCGAACTTGGGACCTTGCGCTTGCAAGGCAGGCACTGGAACCTCTGAGCTAAATCCCCAGCCCCCTTTCTACCATTTTCTACCTGACATCCATATTCATTTTTCAAGACACACCTCAGATGTCATCTCTTTTTACTTCTTTCAGGTGGTCCAGTATGTTACTTTCTTTGATTCTAAAGAATGTACTGGTTTATACCTTACTTTGTTTTCACTTGGCAGTTCTTCCTCTACCTTTTTTTTTTGGTACCGGGGATCGAACTCGGGACCTTGTGCTTGCAAGGCAGACAGCGGAACCACTGAGCTAAATCCCTGGCCCCCTTCCTCTCCCTTAAGACTAAGCATTTTTATGTGTCTTGAGGTTTTATATTTAGAACCAGTGCAAGAAATAGTAAGATATGGGATAGGCAATGGAGAAACTTTTATTTTATAAGGTTTTTAGGGCAGCCTGTTCATTGGTACATGAGTTTTAGGAAAGAGTATATATGACAGTTGTGAATCTGGAGTTCAATTCTCTCTTTTTTTTTTTTTTTTTTGGTACCGGGGATTGAACTCAGGACCTTGAGCTTGCAAGGCAAGCGCAGCACCACTGAGCTAAGTCCCCGGCCCTGGGATTCAATTCTTAAAAAACTATATAACCACTTAACATTTGGAAAGTTTTCATGTATTCTTTATGTATCCTTTGTGTAGTTCTCTATCTGGAGATCATTGCCTTAAAATTGTTGTGCATTTATATCAGCTTACATGTAAAGGAAATGTTTATTAGGCCAATGTACATAATAGTTAAAACATGGAAACAGTTCAGATGTCCAAAAGCAAGAGGATTGGTAAATAAATTATGGTGTGTCCATACAGTCTAATATTACATACAACACTGAAAATAGATGAATCTGTGCGTAAGCTAAAACATGGATTGAGATCTTTTTTATAGTATTAAAAGAACCCGAGTATAAAAGAATACTATGATATCTTTAATATAATATTCAAGAAAAGGGAAAACTAACCAGTATTGTTTATGGATGTACATATCTGTATTAAATACAAAGAATACAAAGAATTAGTTACCACAAAACTCAGGGTAATGGTTATGTTGTAGTCAGGGTTTTGGCAAGGGAATACATTTAATACAGGACACACAGTTTATAGGATTATTTTATGATATTTACCCAAAAAGTCAAATAAGGAGGAGTGCCAGAGATTAGCCACACACTAGAGGCCCAAAGAATCCAGCCAAGGATCTGGATCCCACAGCAGTGTCTCACACAAGTCCAGCTAAAGGCTTAGAGTCCATTGCAATGTCCTCCACAAGTCCAGCCAGTGGCCCAGAGCCCATGGCAATGTCTCATACTTGTCCTTATTGAGGCTCTGCACCTGGAAGACCCAAAGGCCAGTGGTGGAAGTCAGAAAACCTACACCAGTGGGATGAAGGGTTTGTGCCATCAGGCTGAGGGATCTACATTGGAGCCAGGAAGTGATGCTCACAGTGAAGATCAGAGCTCCCCTGATGAGAACAGCAGCCATTCCCAATGATAGTGAGGCACTGAGCTCCTCCTTCAACGAGAACAGCCCAGTTCGAATCAGGAAAACCATCTGCAGCTAGCTTCTAGAAAATCAAAAGCCCACACAATCTTTTGCCTCCAGTTCTCTTTTTATGGCTACTGGCAACAATCCTCAGGTGGCTCTTTCATGCCCAGACCATGCTGATTTCAGTTCAGCTGGGTGTTACAAGTTGACCATTAGTTAATCTGCCACAGATTACCTGTTGGGGAAGAAATGAGATACTAATGGGGGAGACATAACAGCAGGGCAAAAGTGAAATTGATTCTGATTTCCAAGTGACTTTAGGCAAACTATTTCCTTAGCCTCAGTTTCATTGACTGTAAGCTAGAATTATATATCCACCTTATGAAAAATGTAAGGATGCTGATAAAGTTTATAAAATGTCTTGCTCATGTTAAACATTACATGCAATATTTCCTTATTTTCTTATATTTTATCATGACTCAAAGCATGGTATAGGCTTTTGATAGGGAGGATAAAATTCAATAAAATTGGATGAAATTGAAATAAGAAGAAAAACTGTACATAATGATACAGATACTCTGTTACTTAGTGTCATAATGCTATGCTAGTTGGGCATATTATTTTATTTAATCTTTAAAATGAATCTGAGGTCAGATTCAGTTGTAGCAACTTGTATTAACCCATACCTTTTGGCTTAGGTGTCACTGTCACTATTTTACATTCAGTCAGGTAACTTTCCCAGGGTTCTACAGACTAATTGGTAGAGATTTGGGTTTGGACCAAGGTTTTTTGGTACCGGTGATTGAACTTGGGACTTTGTGCTTTTGAGGCAGGTGGTGGAACCACTGAGCTAAATCCCTGGCCCCTGGACCAAGTTTTTAAATATATATATATGTATTTTTTTGGCATTCTTATTAGTAATGATTAAGTCTGACTTGAAAATTGTCAGAAAACAATTGTTAGGGCCGGGGATTTAGCTCAGTGGTTCCACCACCTGCCTCGCAAGTGAAAGGTCCCGAGTTCAATCCCCGGTACAAAAAAAAAAAGGGGGGGAGGGGGAAACAACTGTTAGTCTATATTCATTGCATATGCCCAGTACTCAGAAATATTTAACTGAGGTAATCTCTGGGAAAGTTCTGTTGAAGAACATTAGATTATATCCATTTCCAGGGACAGACTCCACATTCCATGGCTATGCCACAGAATCTGGCTAAACTAAATCAGTTTATTCCAAGCCTTCAGGATTGTTGAATACTAATTTCATAGAGCCTGGCCTAAAATCCTGCAACTTGGAATTTGGAAAATTGTTTGGTATCTAAATTTCAGTGAAATCAAGATTACAGGCAGGGCTGGGGCTCAGTGTTACGGCACTTTCTGAGCATGCATGGACCCTTGGGTTCAGTGCCTAGTAACACACACACACACACACCAGTGTGGGGAAAGTATAAGCAAAGAATTACAAGGTTGGCAGCTGAATTACATCTCATATTAGCCTCATGTATGTTCATTGCCTTTGATGTTTGTTGTAGTGAGTCTAGATTTGATGGTTTGCATTCAGACTTACAGTATACTCAAAGGAATAAAAGGATGACTTCATCAAAGATTGCTTACCCACTAGGTATTAAAAATATATGTCCTTTGGGCATTGACTCCTTCCCAGCTGTATTTGTTCTCACATCATTACTACTTTGTAATTAGCATTTATGTAACCCTTCATTTTAAATTTATTTTTAATAGGCCTATTTTCAGTTCCGAAAGTTTGGTTAGTGTTTGTCTTAGTCACTTTTCTCATTGCTGGGTCACAATACCTGACACCTACAACTTAAAGGAGGAGAAGCTTATTTTTGCTCATGGATATAGTCCATGGTTCGCTGTCTCCAAGGCAGAATGGCATGGCAGAGAGGCATAGCAGAGCAAGAGCTGCTCATGTAGGAAACAGTGCATGCACTCATGCACATCTAGGAAACAGTGAGGGGAGCATCTGGGAAGGAACCTGCCTTTTCTGCCTAGGCCTCACCTTCTAACAGCAAGTCAGCTGTAATGCCCTCATAATCCTTTCAAAATCCTCACCTAAGAAATGTTTGATAGCTACTCCTCTGAGAGAGGATTAATACCTAGACTATATAAAGAATTTTTAAAAATCTACACCAAAAAGCCCCCAAAACAAAAAAACCAAATAGCCCAATCAGTAAATGGGCAAATGAATTGAACAGAAAATTCTCAAAAGAAGAAATATAAATGACCAGTAAGTACATGAAAAAATGTTCTCGTCTGTAGCCTTATGGGAAATGTAAGTCAAAACTACATCAAGATTCTGTCCCCCTAGTCAGAATGGCTGTCATCAAGAATACCAAAAACAGTGAATGCTGGTGAGGATTCAGGGAAAAAGGAACCATCTCTCACTGTTGGTAGAAATGTAAACTGGCACAACCACTATGGGAATCAGTGTGGCAGTTTCTCACAACATTAAAAATAGATATATTATTTGATCCAGCTAATACCACTCCTTGGTATATTCTTGAAAGAATTGAAGACCACATGCTATAGATATGCATATATACCTGTGTTTATAGTAGTACATTACACAATGGCTATTCTTTGGAAACAGCTGAGATAACTATCAACAGATGAATAGACAGAGAAAATGTGAAATATTACTTGGTCATAAAAAAGAATGAAATATGTTATATTCAGGAAAATGGATAGAACTGGGGACCATCTTGTTAAGCAAAACAAGTCTTAGTTAAATACCACATATTTTATCTTATATGAACAATCTAAAAATAAATTTAAAAAATAAAGGAAAGCTGATAGGAAACTAGATGCTAGACTTTTAGAGATGAAGAAAATAGGGGGAGGAAGAGTTAAGATGGAGATGAAATGAGATGAAATGAGATGAAATGAGATGAATGAAATGAAAATAATCAAAATTTATTATATGTATATACCAATATATGAAGATGAGTCTGTATTACTAATATGTACTGAAAAGAATGAATACTAATTGAAATATTAATGCAAATCATTTGCTAGGTTCATATATGGGCTAAATGAGTCAATATTCTTCATGTGGAATTTCACATCTATATTTGTACTACATATTTTTTAATAATAACAATTAACTTTTATCCAGTACTTATTTTGTGCTAGGCCTTATTTTATGAGGTTTTACATATTAACTCATTGAATGCAGTAAACACCATGAGGTAGATAAGGAAGCAAGTTCAGAGGGTTAAATAATACAGAGATCTAGGCAAAGAAACTGGGATTTGAACCCAGTTCAAATCATTATGCTGTATCACATAAGAACACAATGAGGTAGGTACTATTCCATCTCTTTTATATTACTTCTTTGAAGTCCTGCTTGAACAGTAAAAATGTGAGTAATAAGTATTAAAACAGTCTTTTAGTCTTGTCTCTTATTTAGCACAGATGGATGGATGGGTCTTTCCTTAAGTCTGTTAAGTGTGTACTGTGCCATGTCTTAGACATTAGACAAGTAATCTTTTTCTGGGTTTAAAGTAGGACCTTCTTGAAATATGTGCTATGTTTAAAAGTAAATTATAATTTTAAACTCTCCTTAAAGCTATCTTTTATGGAAAACAAGGGGAAAAAAGAGAAAGAAACAAAAATCAAACTTTGGAGATTGAGGTAGCTTTTTAAAGATCTTCTGACATAAATTCATACTAATATGGGAGAATCACATTCTTAAATATGTAATATATTTAAGGTTGCTTGGTGGTTATCTTGAATTACAGTTTATGATGAGGTTTTTGGTAATCAAATTGCTTCTTTAAGCTCTGTAGCTGTTTTTTTCTAAGTTCTTATATTTCATAAGCTATACAGTTTAGCATTTAAATACTTAGCATTGGTGTCTGCTTCATTTGTTTCAACTTTGTTAATAAATGCATACTCAGTCAGGTCTACTATGTGTGAGATGTTACCTTCAGCAATGTTTCAGCAAACAAGAACAACATGGCACTTGTGTTAGTGGAGTATGTAGTCTACTGGTTAGTCCATTTTCCATACCATTGCCGTAAGTTTATTTGTGTGCGTATGTGTGTGTGTGTGTGTGTGTGTGTGTGTGTGTATGTGTTTTTTTGAGATGAGGTCTTGTTATTTTTCCCAGGCTGGTCTTGAACTTGTGGACTCAAACAATCCTTCTGCCACAGTCTACTGTGTGCTAGACTACAAACACGTGTCACCACAGCATACAAATTGCCATAATTAAAAAAAGAAATCCAGATCAGAACTTCTCTGGTTCTCTTTTGCCTAGTGTATAGGTTCTTTACAGTAAGGTGTAGTATAATTGAACGATTTAGATGACTTCTCCAAGGAAGCCATCCTTGATCTTTTCTTAGAAGCAGAAACAAGTATTTTCTTAATCCTTGTTTCCATAGCACTTTGTCATAACATTAATTACATTGTATTAAATTGTTTATATTAGTCGCCTCTGATAGTTTTTGAATTTCTTGAAAGAAGGGATGGTGTTTCATTTATTACTTTTTCAACATTGTTATAGAACACAGTATCTGGAGGGTGTTTAATGTTGAATTATGGTATATTCTTAGTCTTTGCTATCATTTCATAGTGTATATCTTGTGTCTATAATTATCAGGTTGCAGAATGTCTTTGTTTTCTTCTGACATTCATACTGGTATACAGGCAATGATATATCCTTAAATAAATATTTACTATTTCATTTTTTTCTACCCACTGGCTTCATTGCTTAGTAAAGCATTTCTTTTGTCTCTTTTATCTTGCTGGATTCCTTACTTCATTAAAAGAAATCCAACATTTTACTTAAAGGGGCTTTATTTAATTTCATGTCTATTCTTGAAAACTGTTTATCTTATTGATCCCGTAATTGATAATTGAATCTCGCTCCCTTTTCCTGTTTGACTACTAGAATACCCAGAGATAAATTGTTGCTCACCTTAAAAAAATGATAAGCATCTTTTATAAATTCTGACATTGTCTTAGATTGCAGCCTGTTTATATTTACTTTTCTATTTTAACTTTTATTTCAAGTTATATTGTGTTTTTATGAGCAACTTCAAATTCTTAAACAAATAACACAGAGAAATCAGTGATACTTTCATTCACCTGACAAATATTTATTGTAAGGCATAGTACCAGGTCCTATGAAATATGCAAACATAATGCTGTATCTGTTCCAAAGAGGGTGAATTTGTTAATATAGGAAGCACTTGATGTAAGAACAGTTAGAGAAACCGGGTATAGTGGCTCACACCTGTAATCCCAGCACTTGGGAGGCTGAGGCAGGAGGATTGCCTTGAGATCGAGGCCAGCCTAGGCTACATAGTGAGTTCAAGGCCAGATAGAGAAGAGTGCTTTGCGAAATGATGGCAAAGGCCTTGGAGACCGATATTTGAACTGAATCCTGAGAGATGGGCTAGGGTTTGGACTTTGCAGACATTCCAATGAGAAGAAACAAATGGTCAAGAAAATATATTTTGTGTTATTAGTATTATCCACTCACTATTTCTTTTCTCCTTCAGGCTCATGATGATTGCATGCTCTTTTCTTGGAAGTTGGATATGGTTATGTGAGTTGCTTTGGCCAATGATATGTGAGCCAAAGTGACGTGAGTCAGTTCCAAATAGAAGTTTTAAGAATTTGTGTGCCTACTATGCTTTCTTTTCCCCTGCCATAGTGACTTAAGATGTTCTGGTTGACAAACTATGGGATGTGGGCCAAATGTGGTCTGCTGCATGTTTCTGTACTAATTTATTTATATGTTGTTTATGGCTATTTTTGTACTACAACACCAAAGATGAGTATTTGTGGCAGAGATCGTATGTCCCACAAAGCTGAAAATATTTACTTCTAGCTATTTACAGAAAAAATGTGCTGATTCTTACTCTAGATAAGTAGAGTTGCTTCTTAGGTTGAAGACATTGTAGAGCACAGTAGACATATATTAGTTAATTTTGCATTGCTATAATGAAATACTTGAGGTAATTACCATGTAAAGAGAAAAAGTTTATTTTTTTCATTTAGCATACTTCTCTGGAGATCATCCCAGTTACTGAAGCAATAATTTATTCCTTTTTATTGCTGAATAGTATTCCATGATATAATATATTTTTAAACAACCTGTTGAAGGACATCTGGATTGCTCCTAGGTTTTACTTGTGGCATAAAATATTTTATTTGATTTTCATTCCTGATTCCTAGAACAGAGCTCCTAAAATCCTTGGAATTTTCTAAGTGATTGGAGTAATGTTTCGTTATTCATAAAAAAATCCCATACCTGTGTTTATGCTGATGAGATGATTCTTGGTGGGTTTCTAGATAGATTTCAGGATGAGAGCTGGTCACCAGAAATGTCAGACCTTGATAAGAAGATTGTAGCTTTCAATTCTACTTGCCAACTTTTGGGCAGCAGGGAAGAGGGGTTAGAGATTGAGATCAATTACCATTGGCTCATGATCTGATCAGTCATGTCTACCTATGTAATGAAACCAGCATAAAACCCCCTAAAAGATAGAGTGCAGAGAGCTTCCAGTTTGATGAACAGATGGAGCCTCCGGCAAGGAATGGAGTCTGGAGAGGACACAGAAACTTTCTGTGTTGCTCTTCCTCCCTGTCATATGTTGCACTATGGATCTCTTCTGTTTGGTTTCTTTGAGATTTTTTATATATATATATATATATATATATATTTTATTCACAAAATGAAAGCTTTATTATAGCAGCTTAAAGTTTTACTGTCAATTATACAAATACAAAGAAATTCCAAAAACAATTCCTTAAATTCTAATATTTTTTTCTTATGCCCTAAAAGTTGAGAGCAGATTTTCAGCATTAAAGTGACACATATCAAGTTTCAGAGATTTATTAATCTGTGTAATAAACTCCAATAAATCAACATGATTTCATGCATTTAGAAGAGGAGTATTTCCTGGTTAAGTGGAAAATTGTGTGGATGGCTTCTCAAAGACCTTCATTCTAAGCAGCTTTATAGTGAAACATTTCACTTAGAAGTCTTGACCTTCTTTCTTCAGTTTGCTGTAATCCGCATTCACTGAGTAGAACTTGTATTGGTCATTGGAAACCAGTTTGTTCCAGGGTTCTGGGTTATTCTTCCCGTCCCAACTGACATCTGGTTTGAACAATGCTAGACGTGTTAAATACAGTGCTGCTCCAGTACCTCCTGCTCCAATAAACATGAAAAGGGGGATCAAGCTAGGATGCTTCGTGGCCTGACCGATCTGGTGGACCATGTTTGTAGCAGAGGCCTATAGCCTGAAATGGAGAAAAACAAATCTGCCGGGTCAAGACTAAGCAGTTTTCCTGAGATATATGTTTTTAATAGTAAATAACAGTAAGGAAAGTTCTTTCCTGAGTTATGTGAATTATTGAACTTGTGAGGGTAGAGGGTCATGGGAACACCTGAATTTGTACTTAGATGTGCTGAAAGGTGGGACACCTGGGCAACCCATTTGTGACTAGTGTCTGAAGTGGGAGGCAGTCTGTGGAACTGAACTATTTTCTGTTTTTTTTGGTACCGGGGATTGAACTTGGGACCTTGTGCTTGTGAGGCAGGCACAGCACCACTGAGCTAAATCCCTGGCCCTAAACTATTAAGCTGAGGAGTCTGACACTAACTCCAGGACACGTGTCAGAACTGAATGTAACTGTAAACACTAGTAGGTATCAGAGAATCGGTGTTGGAAAAAACACCACATACTTGTTGTCAAGAGGAGAAAGAACTTTTTATTAGCTACTGTGAATGAAGCTGTTATGAATGTTCAACTACAGATTTTTGTAGTTTTTTGTTTTTATCCATATAAATTGTCATTTCTGTATAATTAATTCCTTACGGTGTAGTTGCTAGATTGTATGGGAACTATATGCTTAAATTTTTTTTGCAGGGGTTGATAGTAGGCATTAAACCCAGGGCTTTTGCATATGCTAAGCAGGCATGCATTCTATGACTGAGCTGCATCACAGTCTATATGTTTAATTATTAAAGAAAGTTATTTTCTTAAAATAGTTACTTAGTTATTTCCCCACGTGGCTGTACTGTTTTATGTTACTATCAGTGATGTATTAATGATCTAGTTTATCTGCATCCAACATATGGTATTGTCTCTTTTTTATTTTAGCCATTCTGATATATAGTGAAATTGCAGTGTTTATTATGATTCAATTTTAAGTTCATCTTTATTTTCATGTTCTACAGTGTAAGCAGTTTATTATTTGTACATGTGACAGATTTACTGTTACTGCCTGTTTATATTTTCACTAATGTAGCTTGTAGCCGTTCTACAGATTGCTAATACTTACAAACTTATGAGACTGGAATGATACTAACAAATGTGTTGTCTTCATATTGTGCGATCATGTATGTTAACATGAGGAAGACCTGTCCAACAATTGACTGAATCAGTATTTTTCAGATGATCTGTGCCTGATGTTGCAGAATCATATAAAAGATTCATTTGAAGTACAAGATAGACTAATGTATTTTAATTTAGAAGGGTAAGAAAAATGTACTGGTATGGTTTTGGATTCCACATTGTAACTTTTCTTTAAGAAAGCACTACGTGTAAAGTTTTGAGATCAAAGGATGTATGTGTGTGTGTACCCATATATATATATATATGTATTACATATATATGTGTAAATATATGTTTATCTGAAAACATTTAAAAAATATTTTTTACTTTCTTAAGTACACATGTATTTAGCTGGATTTTCTTGATACTTTAACCAAAAGCACACAGTATCATAGATTGAATGCAGAAGTAGTTACAAAATCCAGATGTCTTCTGTTAAGCCAGATATTAAAAAGTCTTTGCATAAATTTCGAGCAGGCTCTCATAACTAAGTTTTTCATGGCTTTGGGATTGTTACTTTATTATTTATTTATTACTTATTAGGGACTAATCGCAGGGTGCTGTATCACTGAGCTACATCCTCAGCCTTTCTTTTTTTAAATTTTTATTTTGAGACAGGTTCTTGCTAAATTGCCCAGGCTAACCTCGAACTTGAAATCTTCCTGTCATAGTCTTTTGATTACAGGTGTATGCCACTGGGCCTGGTTTACATAGTTATTTTTCACAAAATATATTCTTTAACCTGCAATGGGCTTGTTTTTTGATTTTAAGTGAGATAATGTTTTAAAATTTTTCTTTCAATTTATTTTTTCCAGCTTGAGATATAATTCATAAAAATTACATATGTAGTGGTACTTCGGTTCACAAACTTAATTTGTTCTATAATTGTGGAAAAGATGGCCACGTTTGTGTTTGTGACAGAAAGCTGGCCAGAGTTTTATTACCTGATGCAGAGTTTGCAAGCAAAAACAAAATTTTGCCAAATGCTCTGTTTGCAAACCAAATTGCAAACAAAAGTGTTTGTGAACTGAGGTACCACTTTATTTAGACTGTACAATGTGATGTTTTGATATGCATACGTTGTGAAATGATTACTGTAGTCAAGCTAATTAGCATGTCCATCAACTTACATAGTTACTTTTTTATGGTGCGATCTACTGTCAGCAAATTTCAAATATAAATTACAATTTTTTTTTGGTACTAGGCATCGAACTCAGGACCTTGAGCCTGGGAGGCAGGCGGCGGCACCACTGAGCTAAATCCCTGGGCCAAATTACAGTATTAATAGATATATATTATATGGGATTAGTATATCAAATATACATTACAGTATAGTCACCATGCTGTACATATTCTTTTGTAGCTCCTGGAATTTCTTTAAGGTGATTATTTTGAAATGTTTTCCAGGCAGTTTGTAGATATCATTATTTAGGATGGGTTATTGGTGTTTAATTTTGTTCCTTTGATACTGTTAATGGTTTTTCTGTTTCGTCATGATCCTTGTAGCCTTGTTTTGGTGGTTGTGCCTTTGAAGACTTCTCATCTTTACTGACTGGCATTAGCAGGGGAAGCTGGTTGTACTAGTAAGCCCATTGAGAGTTTCTGGGCAGGCTGGCTGGTGGGATGCTCAGGTGGACTTGAGGCTGGAGTTCTTAGGCAGGCTGTCCTGGTTCCTGGGTCAGCAGTTACACGTATCTGGCACCTAGCTTCATCAGTACTGCTGCCTAAGTTCCTGGTTGCCTAGGCCTAAGTCCTAGGTCTATGGGAGGACAGCCTCATGCCATTATCCATTGGTTTGAGACCGGGCCCAGTACTGGGGGTCCAAACTATTTCTGGAGTAGGATTTGTGCCTGAGTCTGCTGTTACTAGCCTGGCACTGGGGTACATTGAAGCAAGTCTGATGACTGCATCTGCTGGAGTGAATCTAGAGCCTGAGCCTATGGGTATATGCCTGGGTCCCCTGGGAACATGCCTGGATCCTTGGGGGATAGCCTGGTGCCAGGACCAAGGGGACTAACCTGCACCAGATTCTCCTGGGGTGAGTCTAAAGCCTGGATTTTGGGGAATTGGCCTGGCACTTTGTCCTGTTGGAGCCTGGGTCTGTAGGAGCAAGTGGGGAGCCAATGGCCACAGAGGCTGACCTGGTTCAGGGATCGGTCTATAGCCTGGGTACCTGTTGGTCTGTCTGGCTCTGAGGTTCTCTGGGGTAGGCCCTGTGCTGGGGTCCCTGGTGAAGTCAGGTACTCACTTTTCTCTCATTTTCCTACAAAGAGACTCTCTTGAGCTGCACTGTACATATTTTGGGCAAGGGAATCATGGCTTGTGAAACTATCCTTTATTTATTTTGGAATGTGCTTTTTTAAATTTCTGGGTTCCACCTAGGTTCTGTAATCTCTCCCCTGGATTTCTTAGCTCTGGTGAGATTATTTTTTATGAGTGAATGGTTATTCAAATTGACCTTTCTGTGCAAGTAACAATGTTTGAAACTCCTGTCATCTTGCTGTTATCATTCCTGTTTTAATTTTTAACACAGTGCATGTTGATTACATATATATATATATATATATATATATGCTGTTTACATTTATTTAGAAAGAGAATGATAAGGCAAATGTTACAAATTGAAGCTGGTATAAAGGCTGTACAGATATTCTCTGTGCAATGTGAAATTATTTCAAAATAAAATTTAAAAATTATGAAGTAATGTAATGAGTGTCTTACCAGTAGAAGCAATTTTTACAAATTAATCAGAGAGTGTTTTATTGTGCTTGTGAATGACTGAAATGTTTTGAATAATTGAAGCTATACGTAAGCACCTTGGGAGTTTTTAACCTCTTTTCCGAGGACACTCTGTGCTCTGCTGCCCCCTTGTGACTTTTTATGTTCATGAGCAATTCATTCAGCTAGTGACATTACTGTACTTGGGAATTTAAAGTGTTTGTTATCATCAGTTAAACACAACTTAGTATCAAGTGAAATAATTTTCTGAGGTGGTGGTGTTGGGGAGATACTACCATGAAGTTAAATCTCATGGCTTCTATTTTTCCTTTGAGTTTCTTCCTCTGCCTTTCTCTCTTTGATACTGGGAATGGTATCTAGGACCTCATGCATGCTAAGCACACACTCCATCCCTGAGCTACAACCCCAGCACCCCCTTTTTTAAAACATAGTATATATTGATTCCTCACTGAAGAGCAACAATAAAACCAAGTTTTGTACTCCTCTCCCTTTCTTTTTCCCATCACTAAATATTAATAGTACTGCCTTAGTATTTTATTTTGTAGCGATGCATACTTGCTTCATAATCTCTCATTTGCAATCTCCAAATACCAAAGGCTCTGGATACCATTTGTTGTGAAAATTTACCTCAATTTTTTTTGCCAAGAAAACAGGATGTGAGTTGTATGAAATATTGATAAGGTTTATATTTAGCATTTGTGTGGAATAGTCGTACATTGTGCAGCAGAAATACTAATGTACTTGTTTTGAGATACTTTTTAAGATCTCACCTGTCATGTTACATAATGTATGACAATATGCACAGATTGTTTTGTGAAAACTTCGTAATTTGATATTATGAAACATTTCTGCCTTAAGGATTTTAGGTAAAGAACTTTATACCTGTACTTGATATGCTTAGTTTTGACTCTTAATAAGTATGAGGTAGGCAGCTACCTTATTCTGCTTTTTCTTCTCTTTTATTTTTGTTCTATAGCTTTTACACCCTATTTTATGTATCTTTTTTCACTCTTAATCTGACCTTGTTTTTATTTGTTTTAGATTGTAGTTAAATATTTTCACTTCTCACTGCCAGTCTTTTTTGCTGCAGTTTCCTCTATCATGTAGTTTGACTTGGTTTGAGCTCTTCATTCACTAGTTGCTTTGAGGAGGATTTAAAATAATTTTTGTATATTCAGTAGTTTTATATTCACTTATATCATGTAACTGAATTATATAATATAAAATTATATTCAATACTTTTAGTGTACATTGTAAACAATTTGTATATCCAGAATGGTATCTCTGTAGACTTTATACTCAAAGGATAGCTTGGTTGAAATTAAAATTATTGGTTCATATTTTATTTCTTTGAGTATCTTGTCTTGTTGTTCATTTTTGCTGCAGGGAAGTCTGATGCATGCTAGAGGTTTTTATGCCTGCTGAAGTGCTTACTCTTTCTTTTGTCTTTATCTATTTGTTGATTCTTTTTTTTAATCATGAGGAATTACTTTAAAGGTTTCAGCGTGCATCTTTGACTCATTAGAGCCTCATATGAATTAATACTTTTATCGTGTCCTTAACATAGCTAGAACTATATACTGTAACACTTTTTATTTACCTTCTCCTATCTCTTACTTCTTTGCTATTGTGAATTTTAATTTTACAAATAATTTATTTCTCATAAGACATTAAGCTTGCTATTTTGAAAGTCAGCATTCACAGACTTACGTTTACTCTTTTGGTTGATTTTCATTTCCTCCTACACCTCCCTGTCTTGTTCTGAGGTCGCTGTCTTTTTATTTGAGGAAATCTCTTTAGTATTTCTTTTAGTGTGGCCTTCCTGTTAACAGATTCTCTAATTAATTTTGTTTGTATGAAAAATGTCTTTCACCTTATTTTAAAATTATGGTAAAATATACATAACATTGATTTACCACTTACAGTGTACAGTTCAGTGGCACTAAGTGCATCACCACCGTATATCTCCAGAACTTTCTAATCTTCCCCAAGTGCAACTTTGTACCCCATAAAGAGTAACAACCTGTTCTGTACTCCCCCAGCCTCTGGAAGGCACTATTTTACTTTCTGTCTTGATGAATTTAAATACTCTAGGTAATCCATTTAAGTAGAATCATGCAGTATGTGTACTTTTATGACTAGTTTATTTCACTACTAATGTCTTCAATGTTCATCCATGTTGTTCCATATGATGGAGTTTCCTTCCATTTATTTTATTTTTATTTTTTATTTGTTTATTTTTTGGTACCGGAGATCGAACTCGGGTCCTTGTGCTTGTGCAGCAGGTGGCGAAACCACTGAGCTAAATCCCCAGCCCTATTTATTTATTTATTT
>NW_004624762.1:830362-860806 GCF_000247695.1 Heterocephalus glaber
TAAGTTTTTAATTATGTTTTCAATTTCATTGATTGATATTGGATTGTTTAGAATTTTTAGGTCTTTTTTGTTCAACTTTGGTAATTCATAAGTATCTAGGAATCTAGATATATCCATTTCTTTTGTGTTTTCCATCTTATTGGCGTATAGGTTCTTGAGGGTAGTTATTGGTGATCTCTGGATTTCTGCTGGGTCCATTGTAATTTCACCCTTTTCATTTCTAATTGCATGGGTTTGGGCCTTTCCTTTCCTTTTTTTGATAAGGTTGGCTAAGGGTTTGTCAGTTTTGTTCATTCTTGTGAAGAACCAACTCTTGGCTTCATTGATTTTTTTGTGTCATTCTCTTTGTCTCCATTGCATTGATTTCTCCTCTGATCTTTCGCTCCCTTGTATGAGCTTTGGGTTTGCCCTGCTTTTCTTTTTCTAGAAGCTTGAGGTTCAGCATCAGGTTGTTTAATTGGGCTCCTTCTGTTTTCCTTATATGAGTATTCACTGCTATGAATTTCCCTCGTAAGACTGCTTGCATTGTGTCCCAAAGATTCTGATATGTTGTATTGTCATAGTCCTTTAATTGTAGGAATTGTCTGGTTTCTTCTTTAATTTCCTCTGTGACCCATTGGTCATTCAGAAATGTGTTGTTCAATTTCCATGTGTTTATGAAATGTTTGTAGTTTCCTTTGCTATTGATCTCCAATTTCGTTGCACTATGGTCTGATAATATACAGAGGATAACTTAAATTCCTTTGCACTTACTTAAACATGTTCTATCAGTGAGTATGTGCCCTCTTTTGGAGAACGACCCGTGTGCAGCTGAAAAGAATGTGTATTCTGATTTTGTAGGGTGGAACACTCTGTATATCTGTTAAGTTTATTTGTTCAAGAGTTCGATTGAGTTCTAGTATTTCATTACTTATTTTTTGTCTAGTTGATCTATTTGTGACAGTGGGGTATTGAGGTCCCCCACTACTATTGTATTAGTGCTTATTGATTTTTCATGTCTGTTAGTATTTGTTTTATATAGTTGGGCACACTAGCATTTGGTGAATATGTATTTACAATTGTCATCTCTTCCTCTTGGATTGTTTCCCTTACAAGGATGTAGTGTCCTTCTTTGTCTCTTTTTTTTTTTTTGGTACTGGGAATTGAACTTGGAACCTTGCACTTGTGATGCAGGCAGCAGAACCACTGAGCTAAATCCCTGGCCCCATCTCTTTTAATTAGTGTTGGTTTGAAATCCACTTGATCTGCAAAGAGGATACCTACTCCTGCTTTTTTTTTGGGTTCCTGTTGCATGGAGTATTGTTTTCCACCCTTTAAATTTCAGTCTGTGTGTTTCGTTTTGAATTAAGTGTGTTTCTTGTATGCAGCATATTGTTGGATCTAGCTTCTTGCCCCATTCTGCCAGTCTATTTCTTTTGATTGGTAAATTGAGACCATTAACATTGATGGTTATAACTGATATGTATCGACTTATCATTGTCATGACTTTTTCTTTTTGTTGGATTCTCCCCCTTTGCATTTAATTCCTTGTTGCACCCAATGGATTCATTCTGCTGTGCTTCCTGAGGTTGTGATCCTCATTGTCTTTTCATAGGATATTGTCTAAAATTTTTTGGAGTGCTGGTTTGGTATTCATGAACTTCCTAAGGTACTCTGTGTCATGAAAGTATCTATTTCTCCATCAATTTTGAAAGATCGTTTTCCAGGGTACATCAATCTGGGTTGTAGGCCGTTTTCCTTTAGTGCTTGCAATACTTCACTCCAAGCTCTTTTTGTCTTGAGGGTTTGCATTGAGAAGTCTGTTGTGATTCTGATGGGCTTTCCTTTGTATGTGATTTGTTTCTTTTCTCTAACTGCTTGTAGAACTTTGTTCTTCTGTTGGGTTTCTGGAATCTTAACAATTATATGCCTATTTGTAGATTTTTTTTGATCAAGGATAGTTGGAGTCCTATATGCCTTCCTTATCTGTATGTCAAGTTCTTTTTCCCTGCTTGGGAAGTTTTCTGGCATTACTTCTGTGACCAGTATTTTTGTTTGTTTGTTTTTGGTCCGGAGATCAAACTCAGGACGTTGTGCTTGCAAGGCAGGTGGCGGAACCACTGGGCTAAATCCCTGGCCCCAATGTGAACAGTTTTTTTATGTCATCTGCATTCTCTCCTGTTTTTTCATTGACTCCCATCAGTCTTTATGTTATTCTTGTTTGCATCATCTAGCAGCTGCTGGATTGATTTTCTCTTGGTTCCTTATAATTTTAAAGCACTTTTTCTTTTCCTGGTCACTAATTGCCATCTTACCTTCTATATCTGAAATTCTGTCCTCACATTGGATCATTCTGCTGTGTAGACTTTTAATGGAATGTTCAATCTCCTGGAAATCTGTTTGCCTTTGTTTTATGGATTCCATTTGTTTCCTATGTTGGGAATCCATCATGTTCCTCAGCTCCTCTCTAGATTTATTAATCATGCCTTGCACTATGTGCACAATCTCTGCTGTTATCTGAGAGATTATTTCTGATTTCATTCTTTCCAGATCCTCTTTTGTTGCCATTTCTGGGAGTCCAGGTGGTTGAGTATCACAGTGTTCCATCTCGTTTCCCTTTGGAGTTGCTGTAGGTGATCTGGAAGTCTGGTTTTGAGACTTGTTTACGTGTCTTCTCATTTCTACCGCTGGTGGGGGGTGTGGGGGAGGAGGGTATGTGTGTGTGCTGTGCCCTTGCGGCTCACCTCCTGTGCGCTGGGAGTGGTGGTATGACGGCCCAGAGGCCTCCTCCTCTGCCTCCTGACATTTAAAAGGGTTAATAATAGTCCACTGTGTATGTTTGTGTGTGTGTGTGTGTGTGTGTGTGTGTGTGTATGACACATTTTGTTTACCCGTTCTTTTTTTGCCCCGGACACTTGGGTTGCATCCTTCTTTTAGCTTTGAAGATGGATGTATAAATATCTCCATGATTCCCTGCTTTCATTCTTTTGGCTAAAGATCCAGAATTAGATTTTCTGGATCATATGGAAATTGTATTTTTAATTTTTTGAGAAACTATCATTATTTTCAGTAGCAGTTATGCCACATTTTATATTCTTTGCTCTACTTCTTAAGATATATTTTAGGCAGGGGCTATAGTTCAGTGGTGAAGTGCTTGTCTAGTGTGATGAGGCCCTGGATTTTATCCCCAAGACTGTGCATGTGTGCGTGCGCGCGCGCACACACACACACACACACACACACAATTAAAGGCTATATTTTGATAGTGTTAGAATTCTAGGCTGGCAGGTTTGTTTTTGACATTAAAGTATCATTCAGTTGTCCTTTGATATATTTTCTGTTAAAAATTCAGCTCTTCTTAGTGTTGTTTTTTTGAGAGGCATGTGCCTTTTCCTTTGACAGCTTGTAATACTTTTCCTTTGTTTTTGGTTTTCAGAAGTTTTACTGTGATGTACTTGGATATTGTTTTCTCTGTATTTGTCCTGCTTTGGGTTTGTAGGGCCTTATAATGTTGATTGATTTCTTTCATTAGTTTTGGTAAATTCTTGGCTTCTTTATTGCTTTTGCTCCATTACAGAAAGATTAAACCCTTTCAGAGGAGTCACAAATTCAGAACTATTTTTATATTATCCGTAACATGTTATGTGCCCTTTTAACTTGCATTCTCAAGTGAGAATATTTCTCAGAGGCTGTGAGACATATGGAGATAACATTTTAATGGTGAATGTAACTTATACTTGTGTATTTTTACATTTAAATTTTATTTTGAGCTTAAGTTTCTAATATGGCAAGTGTCAGTAAATATAAGCACATACACAGAATTTCTTGGGTAATCCTATATATTTTAAAAGTGTAAAAATACTGTTAGGCTAAAAAGTTTGGGAACTGCTTGGTTAGTCCTTTTGATTATGTCCTGTACGTTTCATATTTTTTATATTCTTCAGCATTTTATATCCTCTTTCTCTCCTTTACATTGTAATCTGGATGTTTTCTGTTGACTTATCTTCACTAATCCTTTCCTGCTAGTAAACCATCCAATGGAGCTCTTTATGTAAAAATTTTAACAGTTGTATTTTTAAATTTTGGATTTTTGTCTCAGTTTGCCCAAAGTGTTCCAAGGTTCTGGTGAAATTCTCCATTGTTTCTTTGGTTTTGTTCCTCTCCTATTTTTCCTGTCCAATCAGTTTTGGCCATTTAAAATTCCTTGTCTGGCAAGTTTAGTATCTGTGTCATCGTGAATCTTAATTTTTAAGTTCTCTTGGCATGCCTGGTAATTGTGGACTGAGTGGACATAACAACAATTGTGGGGATTTCTAGAAGCCCTTTTCATTCTTAAGAGAAGCCTTGTTTGTTTGCTTATTTATTTATTTTCTAAGCCAAGTACTATGGCAATGATCTCCGTAATGTACTCAGGCACTGAGCTGGTTAAATCTAGAGTTCAGCTTTGACAAGCATGTGATGCTCTTTGGTTCTTTAATGCTTTCTGATGTTTTCCAGGCATTTGAAAGAGACTAGAGCAAGGCTTAGGGACCTCAGTTGGAACCTGAATTCTGTTCTTTGCTTTCTCTTTAATTCATGACTCCCTAAAACTGTTCTGCTTATCTTCTTAGTTGGTAGTTTAAGAATTCAGCAAATGTACTGAGTGATTCCAGGACTCTGAGGGGCTGAGGTTGGAAGATCTCATGTTTGAATCTAGCCTGGGAAACTTAACAAGACTCTGTTTCAAAAAAATCAAAAACCAGGCGGGGGATGTAGCTTAGTGCAAAGGGCCTGGGTTCTGTCCCTACCAAGGAGAGGTGAGGAGAGTATTTACCAAATGTTTTGAGAGAAAATCAATTAGTGTTTTATTCTTTCCATTTTTCTTCTGCAGGATTCTAATCTCTTATGTCTCTAATTTAAATTACTTGAGTTCCATAAAACTGTCAAAAGCTGATGTCTCTACCTCTTAGTCACATTCTTTCTGCTTCATCCTTTTACTGGGAACATCAGTCTCTTGTGTGCAGATTTGGCAAATGCCTTGAGGGTGAAAAAAAGTGACTGAAGAATGTTGGCTTACCCCTTCTCATTGTTCCCAAATTCTTCAGTGTTTTGTTTTCTTAATTTAGGGTTGCCTGAGCAGCTCTGTAAGTTAAAGAAGAAAAAACATCAGAAACATATGCGGAGGGTCAGGAGAGGTATCAGTTTAGATCAGAGCAGGAGAAAGCAGTTTCAAGAGAGAGGTTTTAGAGGAAAGGGTGGATTTCAACAAAAAAGGAGTGGTGATCAGTATGCAACCTGGCTTACAAATGAAGAATTTTTATATAGTTAAAACAGTGCAAATGTTGTTTACTGGTTTTCAAAGATAAAGTATTGGCAATCCTTGAAATATAATCATGATTAGAGCACATAATATATATATGGTATTTACCCTATCAATTCATTTCTGTAGTTGGGGAAGGCAGAAAAAAAGAAATGGGGAGAGCTAATTTTGTATCATTTTAAGTTATCCTTTGTTAATGATAGAAGAAATAAAAAGGAGTTTATAATTTAAATTATAAAAATAATCTTTAGAAAAAGTAAAAATGGTATAAGTATATTGAAAGGGGGGGAGAGTGAGAAGAATAAAATATGAAAAGGTAAGTCTTGATCAATTATAGCACAAAGTAGATAATATTTAAAATTGATAAAAAGAAAACAGCAATATTACTATATTATTTAAAGATAGGGCCTTATCGCCACAAAATTCAAAATAGAAATATTTTTAAAAGTTCTAATTTGTTTTCTTAGGAAAATTTTTGGAATGGGAAATAAAGAAGCTCAGAAGTTGTCAATAAGAAACAAAACTACACCAAGGTTCTATTAAAAAGAATGACAATAGCTTCATGTACAGGAAGAGGGAAATGGGTGTATACTCAGTTAATTTAGAAGAAACCAAGACCTGGGTGTGGTGTTGTGTTCCTGTAATCTCAGCAGACTGGGAATCTGAGATAGCAAGATTGCCAGTTCAAGCCCAGCCTGGGAAATTTAGAGACTTACTTAGCAAGACCCTCTCTCAAAATAAAAATAAAAAAATGGGCTGGAGATGTAACTCAGTGCAAAGGCCCTGGGTTCATTCACTAGTACAGGAAAAAAAAGCAAGCAAACAATAAAAGAGAAAATAATTTATATTAATATAACTACTGATATGACTAGATTTAATCTATTATTTTGCTATTTGTATTTTATATGTCGTGTTTGTTCTTTGTCCCTTTATTCTTTTGTTACTCTTCCTTACCTAAATTAGAATAAGCAGATAATTTTAAAGGATTTAGTTATACTCCACTATTGGTTTATTAGGTGTACCTTTTTTGTGTCTGTGTGTGTGGTTTTTTGTTTGTTATTTTTGTGGTTTCTGTAGGTTTACAGTATGTATCTTTAACTAATCAAAGTCTATTTTCAAATGATATTATGCCTCCATATATAACAAAGATCCCTATGATAGTATACTTTCATTTCCATTGATTTTGTTGTTTGTTTTTTTTTTTGAGACAGGGTCTTATTATGTGGTTTAGGCTGGCCTTGAACTCACTATGTAGCCCAGGCTGGCCTTGAACTTGGGGTGATCCTCTTGTCTCAGCCTCCCAAATGCTGGGATTACAGGCTTGGTCATTGCACTCAACTTTATTCATCTTTGAGTTATTATTTATATATATTTTACCTCTATGTATGTCATGAATTTCAAAATTCTTTGTTATTATTTTTGTTATAAAGTTGCCTTTTAGTATATATGTGCTGCTGAATTGAGCATGTAAAGTTACTTTTTAAGGAAATTTAAAAAATGATAAAAATTTATATTTTCCCATGTATTTAACATTTTACATGATCTTTGTTCCTTTGTGCAGATCCAGAAGATTTCATAATCTTTTTGCCTAAACAAATTCCTTAAACATTTAGTGAGTTTCCTGACAACAAGTTCTCTAAGATTTTGTCTGAAATAAATCTTTATTTGCCCTTGGTTTTGAAGGATATGTTTACTGGTTATAGAATTCTAGTTTTAGTTTTTCCTTGAGCACTTTAAAATTATCTTTCCATTGTCTTCTTGCTTACATAGTTTAGGTAAGAAGTCTGCAGTCATTCTTTGTTTATTTGAGTTTCATGTGTACTTTCTTTCCTTCTCTTGTCTTTTGCTTTAAAGGCTTTAAATTTTTTTCTTTTTTTGGTACCGGGGATTGAACTTGGGTCCTTGTGCTTGTACAGCAGGCGGCGAAGCCACTGAACTAAATCCCTGGCCCAAATTTTTTTCTTTATTACTTGTTTTCAGCAACTCTGACAAGCTGTTTCCGACTAATCCATTTTTACACTGAGCAGGTCTTTATTTTGCATTGCTGTATCATCTTAAGTGTACACATTTAAACATTAATTTTCAAACAGGTTTGTAATTACTTTTAATTATAGATGTTTTGAGTATTTCCTTACTAATTACAATATGGGCTTCCTCTAGTGGAAATATTCTTTTTTCTTTTCGTAAATCCTCACTAAATACTTATTAAATGAACCTGTGGTAGGAAATTGCCTACATCATCAGTATACCCAATATCAGTATACCTAAATTTCTGAGAAAATAGTTTCTTTCTAATTTGCCAAGTCCACTTGTTTTATTCTGTAGTCAAATTTCTTCTGTCTTTTAAAAGTTTATTTTTTCTATATTATGGTACAGTTTAAACATTTAAAAAGTTACTCCTGCTTTCTGTCATTGAATAAATAATCAAGTTACTTTGTAAATTGGAGATCTACATTGTGATAGTGATATTTCATAACTTTGGGAATTATCCTGACTATGACAACATGGAGAGATAATTTGTTGGTAAGCAATCATTGTTTCCTCAGGAATGCTTTTTTTCTATAATAGATCATCACTTTGTTGAATTTAGTGTTGATCTGTGTAGGATATCATATTTTCTAAAGAAGCATATGATCCAGACCAGATTGATCCATTGGTAATAGATGATAATGAAAACGTGCCTTAGGCCAAAGGTACACATCTAACAAATTTTAGTCATATATCTTTTACAAAAGAAGTACAATTTGTTTTCCCCACAGTTACTGATTGTGATTTCTTAATTTCTTACATTGAACCAATCATGTAGTTTTAATGAACTTTCTTTTAGAAAGATACCTTGTAACACATTAAGCTTTATCATAAAATACATTATTAAAGTAGGCTCTTCTTTATTTTATTATTTGAATTTTGTTATCAATCTGTTAAATTTTGTTTTGATTATTTTAGGATTTTTTTTTTCCCTGAATGCATGTAGATCAATGTTTTTTTGTGGCTTTATTCTTATCTTTCAAAGTATTAAAAATAAAATCAATTTAATACCATTTATATAGTTGAACAATGTATTTAGTTTCTTGGTTCAGGTAAAAAATAAAATTATTGAATAGAGCGGACACTGAAATGACTCATGTAGAGACTCTTTTTTTTAAGTCCTGAGGATTGAACCCAGGGCCTTATATCTAAAGACAAGTGCTCTACCACTGAGCTATATCCACAGTGCTTTTTATTCTTTGTTTCTACACAGAATCTTGCCAAGTGGTCCAGGCTGGCTATACATTTTTGGTCTTTCTGTCTCAAACTCCCAAGTAGCTCGGATTAACAGTGTGCATCACCAGGCCCGTCATGTAGAGACAGTTAATGACCAAAGTGAGGCCTTAAAACTAAAGACCATGGCCATCACTAAACTAATCCTATCTTGGAACACAAAGGACTACATCACAAGGCTTGCTGTGATTTGACAGGGTAGTCTGTTGGGAGTATGATCTGAATCACTGGTTCTGGATACTAACATTTGAAAATGATTTCTTGGTATGCATCTGTGACCTTAGAGTTATGGATGTCTTAAAATTTCTTTTCAAGAGAAGGAACACATGTGAGAGAGAGGGTAAACAAAATATTTTGTTTATAATTTGCTGTAAAAATGATTTATTATAGTTTAATATTAAACAGCTCTGTAAGCCTAAAATTTATCTCACTTGGTTCTAACTGTTGTTTCTCTCTAACACATGGTGTGAATCAACTGTCCTTCCAACTTGAAAGAGTAGAGAGCTTGCTGACGCAACTCCTATGTTCTGGGGAATTGTTTCCACTGGGCCTTCAAAAGGGAGGGACATTAAAAGCTTTGGCTCATGGCAAGTTCTTTCCAAGTTAGACATTGTTGGTGGGCTGAATATTGGTTTAAGGAGGTGAGATTGGTGATAGTCTATTTCTTGAACTTTAAAAAAAAGCTGAATATTAACTTTTTCAAATATCTGTTTGACTTTATGTGATCAGTGGTCTCTCATTCCCCTTTAAAAATGGAAACTAGAAATTCTGTTTCAAATGTTCATGCTTTCCAGGGTTCTCTTTTTTTTTAATATTCTGGAATTACTTAGCTTTCTTCTCTTCCCCATAGTGAATTTTCTTTTGTGAAAATCCTCTTGTGCCTGCTTACAAAAGGAAACATAGAGGTGAAAGTTTGAATGACAAAATGATTGTCCTGAAAGATCTGAAAAGACTGGGAAAATGGACTGCAATTGTAACAGCTACTAAATTGTAGATTCAAAATATCAACTGGAATAGTAATTAAAAGCAATCAAATAGCATTAAAAGATATTATGTGATTCCTTGCTCAATATATAGCATAATACCACTGTCAAACCACCTAAACAGCTGGATAGGATAGTTCAAACCTGTAATCCCAGTACTCTGGGAGGCTAAGGCAGGAGAATTGCAAGTTCTAGCTCAGCCTGGGTAATTTAGTGACTTAGACTCTATCTTGAAATTAAATATGAAAAAGAACTAGGGCTGTAGCTCAGTGTAAAGGCCCTGGGTTCAATCCCTAGCACCACAAAGGAAACAAAAGGTAAACACAACACAACATAACAGAAATCAGAAAGCAAATAGATACCCTGCATAAGCATTAGTGTTAGCCTGTACTTAATAGAAACTGAATAACCAGGTTAAAGGAGCTACATCTCATATTCCTAGTTTTATCATGCTTGATTTAAAAATTGCTAATATTTATGGAATGCTTTTAGTGTGCCAGTATAAAGAAGTTTAGTAACTTGCCGAAGATCACACAACTAGTAAGTAACAGAACCAAAGCTTGGGATGTAGGAAATCTGGCTTACTCTTGACCGCTGTGCCAACACTGCCTGTTTAGTTCCATCTTAAGAGTGGTCCATGCTGGGACGTGTCTAGAGAGTGAAAACTTTGAAAAAAGGGCTGCTTATATGTGTAATAGTTGAATAATTTTTTTGGTACTAGAAATTGAACTTAGGACCTTGCACTTGGCAGGCAGGTGTGGCACCACTGAGCTACATCTCTGGGCCAATAGTTGAATAATCTGAGATCATTTAGTCTGGAGAAAGAAATGGAAGGATCAAGGACTTTTTCCATGTGGTCTTTTTGAGGCAAAATAAGAAAAATGGTAAAAATTATAGGAAGGCAAGTTTTGATTTTGTATAAGAGCTCTGCAACAGCTATTGAAGTTTATGAGACTGGTTGTCTTATAGTGAACTTTTTACCTGAATATGTTTTAGCAGAAGCTGAACTAGTATTTGATAGTGATATCTGGTAAAAATTGTCATGTCTGTGAAGTTGAACTAGATAATCTCAGAGGTTTCTTTTTTTTCCCTGTACATTTCCATGAAAAGAAAGATCATTAAAATGGGTTATACTACCCTCAAACAAGTATTTCTGTGAAAAATATGACAGTATTTATTTCTAGTGGAGACTTGGCATACATGGTGTACATGCAGAGGAGGGCTGTCCACATTCATTTTTTGTCTGAAACATGACAATTTTTTTTTTTTTTTTTGGTTCTGGGAATAAAACTTGGGACCTTGCACTTGTGAGGTAGGCGTTGGAATCACTGAGCTAAATCCCTGGTCCCTGACAATTTTTTGGTAAATAGTTTCATGATGTTAATGGGGAATCTTTGCATAGTGTATTAGTGTACTAGGAGGCAAAAAAAGAAAAAAGAAAAGGCCTGCTTTTTTAGTTCACAAATCAAGTTACTTAAAAATAGATCAGAGGTTCTATGATAGTAATAATTGGGGTTTCCCTCTTTTCCCTCCCATTTGAGAGAAAATGAAAGGGTATTAATTAAATCTTTTTTGAGATCATGATCAATAATAGAGGAAGTTAGAATGTGAATAAGACACTAACTGAACCTTTAAAGTTCTGATCAGTGCTGATTGCTTCTGGACTTACAGGAGATACATTATAAGAAGAAATTCTTACTTTATTTTTTACACTTATTTTATTTGATTAATTATTAAAATTAGACTTCAAGTTAACTGTGAAGTGTTCTTAATTTGGTTTTTACTTCAGTTAGCATTTTATTGCACATCTGTTATGAACTAGGGACTATTCTAGACTCTTTTAAATGTATTTTCTTTTTTCAATTATATAAAAGTACATGTTTACTTAGGTAAAATATAATCGCATCATCCCAGACAATGCCACTTTGGTGTTTTTCTTGCTGTCCTTAATTTTTTTCCCTAGAAGTGGAAATAAAAATATTTGCATATATGTATCTTCATGTTCGCTCTATATATGGTTTTATATCCTGTGTTTTACCTTGCCTTTGCTCTTGTTCTCCTTTTTCTCTTTTCCATATTCTGCCATCCTTTTTCTTTCATTTTATTCTTGATATAATTGTGGCAAACTGAGAAAAATAAATGTTTGTGTGCACTGGCAATATTGAAAAGATTGGTTCATGTATAAAATGATGTCAACTATTTCAGTAGGATTATATTTGAGGTATAAGTGAAATAGTATATATAAAATGTTGAACTGAGGGCCTAGTACAGAGTTTTTAGATGCTCACTTTTACTAATATTATTTTGAGCTACATTTTTTCCTTTAGTGGTCTGGGTAACATAGGTAGAGTAAGATTGTCTAGATTAAATTTCTAGGTAGTTAGATAATTGGTATTTTGTGCTTTTTGAATGAGTTGGTAATATAAGTAATTTTATTTACTCATGTTTTTGAGCTATCATTACAAACTCAGATATACACATCAGAACTTTTTTCAGAGCTATGATCAGGTATAAATTGATCAATCTGTCTCATATGTGTGGTAGGATTTCCTTATACTTATGATAACCATTTAATAAAACATTGAATCTGGGTCAAAATAAAGTAATGAAAAATTTCTAAATAACAAAACATTCAGGGTTGTCCTTTGTTCACCTCTCTGCACATTACAGAGCCTGGAGTTGGCATGGGACTGATTTTTATCTTTATGATACAGTTTTTGGCTGGTTTTTATGTTCTACCAAATACAAAATCTTTAAGACATTCCACCCTCTTTTTCCTTTAAAACAAAACAAAACTTTGCCAAAGTTTTTTCTCCTTTGAGAGTTAACTTGGTAATTTGGAGCATGTAGCCATGATTTTTGGGAGCTATCTGTTTCCATTGTTACAGCTTGATTGTCCATGGTTTAATCATCAGTAGTTTTTAAGGAAAGCAAAAAAAAAAAAAAAAAAAAAAAATGGCTGCAGGCTGCACAGTACCATAAAAAAGTTCCACCTGGAAGCAATTTTTTCTAAAAGCCCTTAGAGACTGTTGTCACCCTCTCTTTCTATTGGCAACTATATTCAGAAACACCAGTTTCCTTAAGAAACAGGTTTTGTTGCAATTTAATCATCTTCTTTCTCCCAGTTTCAGAGAACATCAGAGAAAAACTAGGGAAATAACAAATTATTTCCAGACACTATTTTATGTTAAATTTCCTCTCTAAGTTTCTTCCTCTGATTCCTTCTTTTCCTACTTACCCATGTGCTGAAGATCTAGAAACTACTTTTGCATTTATAGGAGTTTGATAGTAGAAAAGTTTTTCATGGGTGAACCAGTCTTCCATATTGTTCATAGAACTTAATTCTGTTTTGCTTACTTTGTTCTCTATCACTTTTATGGGTAGAAACTACTCTGATACTTTCATTCATCCTGCTTTAGGATCTTCATTGTTTATAGGCATAAAACGTTTTAAAGTGTGGTGGCCATGGGATGTCAGCAAAAGACCCGTTAAGAATGAATTTGAACTAGTAATTTCATGTGATCTTGGTAGGTCTGGTTCTTTCTCAGAAAATTAGAAAACTGTATATGCCTGTGAGTTACATATTTTTGTATGTGTCTGTGATATATAACATGTATACTATGTAATATTTGTATGTATACATATAGATATTTCCACACATGTGTAGGATTCACAAATACACATTTACAAATGATGTCACTTTTATTTGTTAGAATTTCATTCAGCGATTATGGGAAACTTTACTGATCTCTTTTGTTAAGCCCACATTAAATCTACATGTATAAGTAGACCAAGACTAGTCACTGCAGTGTTTCCACCGTACCGGTATTACAGTGGATTTCTTTGTCTCTATTAGTAGCTTTATCTGTCAATAGAGCTATAATAAAAATTTTAAATATGGAGATGCAAGTGTTTCAGCCACTAATATGCGGTCTTTTAATATATATCTCTTCAGAGTAATTGTTAAGCAAATACTTAATATATTCTGTAATGAATCTTGAAGAATCTCAATTAGACTTCTTGTGGTGATGATGGTAGATTTTAAGTGTACAGTAGTTTCATTGAGCTCCAGTATTGCATGTTTAAATGTTAAATTAGACACACTGAATTCTATGCAGTGAAACTATACTGTTTACTAGGTATATTGTAACTCTGTCTATACATGCTAACTACGTTACCGCTCTGCGTTCAACAGTGTCCCAGGTTAGATGCAGTGGGCGTCACCAAGCTGTATAAGTGCTGTTTAACTTTTTATCTTATCATTGGCAACAACATTCATTTTCCAACTTCTCTCTGTCAGATATCATGACTGCCAGTGAAAGATGGAATGGAAAAAATCTTTTTGCACTTAACACAAATTGGTATAAAGGACAAAATAAAGCCACTAACATATCCTGTCGTGCCTTGTGTCTTCAATTACTGATAGTGATTAATAGTTCTGTACAACATTATCATGGTAATAGTTATGGCAGTCTCTATGTCCTGATTTGGAGTTTCCTTGCTTTTATTAGTTTATTTCCTGTTTTATTTCTGTTGTTGATTTTACTGATGCTTTGTGACAAATTCCCCCTTTCTACTTTCCAGTGCTATTTAACCAAAACCAGGTTTTTAGTAAGTCCTTTGGGTAGGTAGCGGTTGAAATTGTTCCTCCCTGTTTTTATCCTTTTGAAAATATCCATCCTGAGGGCTCCCTTCCTACCTGGAGAAGTCTCCATCACAATATTCTTTTGATTGCATGGACTGTCTTGGTGAAGACAGTTGGATACCTTCATATTTGCAAGGATGGAGAAAGAGCTTGAACATGTTTCATCTCCTGTGGTAGTAAAAAAAAAAATTTGGGTATGGTGGTCAGCTCAGAATCTATTAATTAGCATATGCTTCTGTCATTGATGATGGTACACAGTGGTCTGCTTCAGCTTTATGAACACAGAGCATCCAAATTATAATATTAGTATCTGAATTAAATTGATAGGCTTACTGAAGTAAGGAAAAGAGACTTTGAACTCCTATTGACCTCCTGCAGTTTTTCTTTCAACATCATGCTCAAATCTGTTTTTCCACTTTATTTTTAACTTTGGGAATAAACAAAAATACAAATGATGCTTTTGTGGAGCTTAATGAAAAGAAAATGTTTGAGGACTAAAACCATGAAGAATTTAAAAAACATATATATATGAGAAAGACCAGAATAACCCTGGAATTTTTTCTTGGATTAATCAAAAACAAAAACCAAAAATGTTCAGTCCTTTGCATCTTGATGTTCTCCCTGGTTCTGAAAACATCTCAAAAAATATTCTTTATGTCTTATGATACTCTGTTGCATACACCTTTGAAACAATTGGAAATCCACACCTGTTGTGTTCCTACCCTTGCTTTTCTTTCTTAGTAGACACCTGTGTCCTCTCTGGCCAAGGCTATGTGCTAGTAGCTGGAGATAAAATGGGCAAGTTACAGTCTATGCCCAAAAGGAGATTAACATTCTAGTGTAGGGAGATTGATAAATGAATGAGCAATCAGAATATACTTTAGGGGCACATAACAGAGTCTGTGATTAGAGAGAGTTTCCCAGAAATAAGATGCAAACTGAGATTTCAAAGGTCTGTAGGAGTACTTTTAACTAGAAGAAAAGGGGGAAGAACAGTCTAGGTCCAAGGTCAGGATTCTTGAGCAGTATTAGTTATTTCTTTGATTTATTGGCTACCTTTGAACACTGAACAATATTCTGTCATTTAGGATACTACCTTTTGCAGGTAGCAGAATACCTAGGGAAGTAGCTTCAATAATAGGAAATTTATTGTTATATACTATGAAATCTGGTGATAACACTATTTGGGATTGCCTCACCATCTAGGACCCTGATGTTTTCCATATTCCCCCTTTGCTGTCTTCAAATTATTGCCATTCTCTCCATTTTTCCCTTTCCTTTTGCAGTTCTCAGATTATTGGTATTATCTTCTCTCCTCTCAGGGTGCTTGCTGTATCTCTAAGAATCATACCTTCAGAGGACAATGACCAAAGTAGGAAAGGCAGTGTTTTTTTCCTGTGTCCTTCAGGCAATAAACTCTTTTCAACCTTTGCCAACAGATTTCCTTTTATTTCTCATTGCTGAGAGTCCTGTCACATGCTCTTATATTAACTAGTCACTGACAAGGGGAAGGGATTTACCATGGTTTGTTTACATGCTAATAAGTATTTAATTTTTGCAGTTTGATGGGAAGGTGAAGTATCAGAATGAATTGGGATACTTCTAATAGGGAGAAGGCAATAGCTGTTGTGTAGCCTCAGCTAAGAGGGACAGTCTCATCTTGAAATAGAAGTTTGTCTCTTTTAAACTCTTTAGCTTTGTCAGGCTTTCGTATTGCGTTAACTTTTTCTAATTGTGTTTTCTTTGGGAGTCAGGCCCCACTGTATCAGTAACAAGCAATATAATTTTGATTAAGACATTTCACTTTTCTTGGCCTCAGTTTCCTCAACTGTATAATGAAACCTGTGTATTCCAACCCTAAGATCTCTTTCAACTCTTAATGTGTTGGGGGCACATGCTTTTCTTGCTCTAACAAGGGACAGACCGATGTACTGGAGAGGATACTTTCTTGCTGTGTGAATTGGCAAGTTACTTCATCTTCTTGGGTTTCAGATTCTTCATTTGTAAAATGGTAATAATATCTAATTTATAAGGTACATAGAATTTAAATGATACCATAATACTTATAATATTATCCTCCCCCCTTGACATGCAGATTTGAGCTGATATAGGCTCTATAATCCTGTGGTGGTTCAGTATAGAATGATAAACATTTGTTTAATTGAATTCCTCACATACCTTTCATAAGTGAAAATTTCTTCATAGGCATATGAAATCTAGATGGAAGAAGGATATAGTACCATTTTATGATATATAGAGTATGCATAAGATATGGATGCTAGGATAAAAATTGTACTTTTTGCAAAAACCTGTTTTTTTGGGAGGAGCGGATTCAAAATCACTCCATACACCAGGACTTATTTGAGTCAAAATTCAGGCTATAAAAAGCTATTGTTAATTTCTAAGCATTTCTTCTTGTTTACTTTTTATTAAGTATTGGAATATTCTTGGAATTATCTCAAATAACTAAACCAGTGGTGCAATTTATTCCATAGATGTTATTGTTTAACTGTTATATTTGGATGTGTCAGAAGCATACGACTTTGTTTGAAAGATCCTGTTTTTAATAAATAGAAACTTAAATATTAAAATGATTTATATATAATTTAATAATTAGCTGTAACTTTTTGGCTAACAGGTTTTATAGAATATAGTTTTTAGATTTCTACACTTGATCTTAGCCAAAAGGTTTTTAGATTTCTTTTAACAATCACTTTTACTTCACTTTATCACATTCAAGTTTTAAGGACTGTGGGAATGTGCCATCACTAGATGGCAGTCTTTCTCTACTTTCAGACCTTTGTTTAGCAGGGGAAAACTAATTTTAATAGAAGTGGTGGGATATGGTCAGTTTTACGAGACACACTTGGGAGGTTGAGTTGTCAGGATTTATTAATGGATTAGATGGAGAGTAGGATGGGAAGAGATAGATTAGAAGTGATTCTTGGATATTTAGCTTGGACAACTAGATAGTGCCAATAGCTGTATGGGTAGGTTGTGGAGAAATTTGTTGAGAAATGAGTTTGAGAGTGGAGATAGGTTGATAATAAATGATTTTGTTTTCCTGTGTTAAATTTGAGATGGCTTTAAAAATCCAATTTGATTGGTTAAGTAGTAGCTGGAGATTTGAGTCTAGCATGCAGAGAAGTGCTCTGAATTGTACGTATAGATTAGGAAGTTAGCACTTAGTAGATGGTATTTTAAAGCCATGAGATTGATTGCTTGGTGAGAGAGCACAGATAGAGAAAATAAATGATTTTATGAATATTTAGAAAGGAAATAGAGGAGGAGCTGGGAAGGGATGTCAAGAAGACATGTCAGTGAAAGGTTAAAAATTATGTTAATATGATATCTTTGAAGTCTACTCAATAAAGTGTTTAAAAATGGAGAGACTATCAAACTAGCAAATGCTGTTGTTAAGTGGAATACAACAAATACCTCTTGTCAAGTAAGGAATTGAAGTGGTAACGAAATTGAAAGGAGTCCCCTCCCTCCACCTCCATAGGGGAACAGAGAAATGAGGTAGTTGGAGAGAGATGTATGTGTAGTTAAAGATATGTTTTTAAAGGTCATTTTAACATATACATGAGAATGAACTAGTAGAGAGGGAGAAATATTGTAATTCAGAGGAGGGAAAAAAGGGAATGATTATAGGAGGAAAGTTCTTGAAACAACTAGAACTGTATCTAAGAGCTTGGAACACTTCTTCCATTGTTTCAGGAGGCTGGACAGAGTAAGAGGTACACATCTTAGTAGGTTGGTAGGTTTTCATAAGGGAAGAAATATTTTAATGTGTCTTTTTTCTATGAGGTACATAGTAAGGTCAAGTAGCTGTGAGTGGGGGAGTAAACATTTGAGGAGAGGAGAAAGTGAGGTTAGATATTTTGGAGAATGCAAAGTATTTTTGGGGGGATGGGTAACAGTGATACTGGTTGAGCATCCCGAATCTAAAAATCTATTATCTGAAATGCTCCAAAATCCAAAACTTTTTGAGTGCCCACATGACAAAATTTACAAGTGGAAAATTCCTGACTTAATGATAAGTTGCAGTCACAATGCTTATGCACTAAAAAATATTATATAAACTTGCCTTTGGGCTATGTGTATAAGATGTATATGAAACATTTATGAATTTCACATTTAGATTTGAGTCTCATCCCCAAAATATCTTATTATGTATTTACAAATATTCTAAAATCTGAAAAAATTCAAAATTTGAAACATTTCTCACCTCCCCCCACCCTGCATCAGAGATCGAACTCAGGACCTTGTGATTGAGAGGCAGGCGTGGCACCACTGAGCTAAATCCCTGACCCAATGTTTCTCATTCTTACGCATTTTAGATATGAACTACTCAACCTGTAGTAGAATTCTCTAGTGGTATTGAATGCCTAATGTAGATTTTTAGCTATAGAGCTATACTGAGTGTAACCACCCCAACTATGAAATTTTCTCAGCAATTTTTAACCTTTTTGGTATAGTCATGGAATAACTGGATAGTTGGATTACCAAAATTGAGTTTGTCTTGACTAGTTAAATTAAGAAAGACAGAGACGGGGCATTATAATTCACTCCTTTCATTTTATGAAGAGAATTCTGTGATGAGTACTGTCAAATATTTTTAAGTGAATGAGAAAGCAAAAATTTTGATTTTCCTAGAAAGTACTCTTTAGCATCAAAATAATGTTGATACAATTGGATTACTTTGTGGTTTATGTACCCTAAAAATCTAATTTTCAAATAAAATTGCTTCTGGATTTGTATTTTTATTTCCACTTAACAGTAAATGTGGTGTAATTTTCATGGCTTTTTTTTAAAAGGTCTGTCTATGATGGTGAGGAACATGGACGATTCATGGAGAAGCTTGAAACTCGCATCCGCAATCATGACCGAGAAATAGAGAAAATGTGCAACTTTCATTACCAGGGCTTTGTGGACTCTATTACTGAACTGCTAAAAGTGAGAGGAGAAGCCCAGAAACTCAAAGTAAGGACACTCTACAAGATACTTGTTTCTTTTCTGAGGTTCTGATTAGTATTAAAAGAATATGAACTATAATACAGGTCACAAATTTATATTTGAGATTTTTAAGTAGTGAGAAGAGATTTATACTGAAACCTACATAATTGAGTTCATGACTTTTTAGCTGAAAAGGATATCATTTTAAGTTAGAGTTTCATTGGGATAACTACACTTGAGATAGAACAAGTGATCAGTAACCATTTCTTTCAAACAGAAACTCAGTGTGATTCTTCTTGTCATCTCCTTCCTTGCTGGATAAAAGCTATCTCTGAAGAATGACAGAGTTTCAGGGCATTGCTTTAAAATTATTTGCAGCATGGAATGTAGACCAAGAAAAAAAAAGATCTGTTGTAGTTGTGGAACACCAAAGCATGAAAGTTCTTTCTTGATGTTACAGATTCATGTTTAGGAAGGAGGCTGGTCAAATTGGTCTGGTCCCTGTTGGAGCAAATTCAGTTATCTTGGATAACTGACTTTGCTTATTAATCTTAAATCTGACTACTCTGCTATACTTACTCTATTATATTAAATAACTTATATTTATATTTTTTAGTGTTTTATGGAAATACTTATATAATCTATAAGTAATTAACAATTTTATTTTCTTTTTCTAATCCTTGTGCTTTTAATTTTTTTCTTGTTGAAATTTGAATTAAAACTCTAAAAGGATTTTCTTTTTGTTTTTGGCATCTTTAGAATTCATTCAGCATATCCACAGAGGCATTGTTTTCATGCTGTCACACACAGACACAAACACAGCTATAGCACAATATCCATGTTTAGCCCAAGTGCATTCCTTCTGAGGCTCATTTATATGTCTTCATATGCCACAGCCTATCATTTAAATAATGGATATTTTCAATGCCAATTCCTTTGTTGACTTTCTCAATGTCTTCTGCAGACATCTTCATGACTGCAATACATAAAGCATGTTGTTTTCCTTCTGCCATGATTGCAACAATGGTATCTACTGCAGCAGGATAAAGCGTAGCTTCTGGTGAAGTTAAGCCAGGACACATGACATTTGCTCCACTGAGTACAAATTTGATGACTCCTTAATCAACCTGATGGTGTGGCAGGATAAAAGGATATTTGTGAAGTAACCTTAGAGTTGGATAAAAAGGCCCTTCTCTTTGTCTAAAAAATAGTAATTCTCCATTTCTATATGTTTATGGTATTGGACTTTTTTGATAGGATCTTTCTTAGGCATGATTTGATTAAGCCATGGTTCAATACCTGGAAATTGCTCTATCAATTGATTCGTAATAACTGAGGTTTTCAACTAGATGCAGTTGGACACATTTTCTTTTTCATCAGATTTCTTGAACATGATCCAAAGTGAAGGGGGCGATGATAGGGAAGGGCCTGGAATGAGCAAGAAATTGAATTAGCAAAGGTCCAGCAGATCCCCTTACACGATGAAGGCCAGCACTGACTGTCCTAAAAGGATTTTCTTAGGTATATGGTTAATTTGATAGTAAGTGTACATTTCGTCTAAAAGAAGATATTGGTAGGAAAAAGAAACAACTTTATTGAGGGGTAAAGTGGGCTATCACATATTAAATTATATTTTAAATCTACAGTATTTTAAAAGCTCATTTGACTGCAAAACAACCTAAATGAACGTGAAACTATTAGATTTCTTAACTTATTTAAGGCGAATATTTATCTTTTGTTATAGAAACCCCCCTCCCCCACTGGCCTGGCCCCAGGGATTGAACTCAGGGCCTTTTGCTTCCAAGGCAGGCGCAGCACCACTGAGCTAAATCCCCAGTTAGAAATTTTAATATTTGTTTATAAGGTGCTGGGGGATATTACTGTATAAAATAAACCTTATATTATCTTTATAAAATCTTCAAAATTCTGAAGTCTAAAACACATTGTGTCCTACGGTTTTATAAAGAAGTTTATAGACCTATACAACAGCATCCATCCATTTTAAGAAATAGAATATTGCTAACACAATTAAATTTCTCTTTTGTACTTCTCTTAGTTTCTTCTTCCATTTAGAGGTAACAGGTCTTTTAAAATTTGTTGTTAATATGCTGTTTGTCCTTATCTAGCTATCTCAGTTTTCCATCCTCATCTTGGGCTGTTCTTTTCTATGCCTCTTGGATACTTGTATCCTAAACTTCTCCCACAGTTTCTTAGGACCTTAGTCCATGACAATCTACAGGATATTGAAGTGGCCATGTGGTGGAATACCTCCTTGGCCATGTAGTACTGAATATTGCCCATAATGCTCGTAAGTTGATGATATCACTTGCTGAGTGGTACTCATCCACTTTTCCTCTTATTCTCTCCCCTTCAAATTGCTTGAAGTTGCAGATACCTTCAGATTGGTCAGGATGTCTATGAAAGAACATCTGAGCTGGATGCTACCAGTTCAGGATTCTTGCTGCTTCAGGCTCTACCCAGCTGCTCTGAGGCTGAGAGGATTAATGTCTAGCTGTACACCTGATAGATTGTGCTCTAGGGAGATCCATTTGATCTAGGTTAGGAACCAATAAAAGGTAGTTTCCTGAGCTGTAGGAAATAGTTTGTAAAATAGTGTAGGAAATGGAAAAGGATAAGTATTATCTATTTCCAATACTATTTTAATATCACAATGAAAAGAAATTATATTCTTTAGGATGTCCATTATCGCTTTTGATTTACAGCATGCATACATTATATATATGTACATACATACTATGTTTATGTTTTCTAAATCAAAAGAAGTACCATCCCCAGACTATTGTCAGTATAGTTTCTTTTCATTGTAATGTATTGAAATAGTTTTTGAATAGTATTTAAATAATTATTTTCTTTCTAACCAGAAACATTGATTAGGCTCTTATGTATATATTTTACTTTATTTATTTTTTTTTGAGACAAGGTCCCCCTATGTAGTTCAGATAGGTCTTGAACTCATGGCAATCTTCCTGCTTCAGCCTCCTGTGTGCTATGATTGCAGGCATATACCACCATGCTTGCCTTCTATGGATATATTTTAGACCATAGTTTACATGCAATCAACTTAATGGACTTTGATATAGTGGACTTTTAACAAACACTGAAATTAAGCAGAATAGGAAATATCGTGTATTACATGTAGTAAGAACAAAAATTGTTCTTGAGAATTGTATGTATGTGTGTACTGGATTGCAGTGTAAAATATATTTTTTACTATGAGTTTCTGAGTTAAAAAAAAGTGAGAAATGGTGTCTTCATAAGGTAAAGAAGGTGACTTTAATAGGAACAATTATGCTGACTCTAGTAGCATTTATGGAGGTTTGAAGTTTAGAAGATTATCTTCAGTATGGGATTAAAATAAAAATGTAGTTTACTGTTGAACGACTGTGAAGCTCCATTACACTTTTATTCTGCTGGCTCGTCAAGATATTTGAGGGCAGCTGTTATTCAGGTATGGTGTGTAGTGTGTATGGTTTAAATATAGTGTCTTTGAATAAGTATTTTCCCCCTCTCTGTGCTAAAAAATTTCTTCATCTGTTTTTCATGTATGGGAGCTTTGGCTCCTTCCCCAAACTTATTCACATCTTTGTGCTTTAGCTTGTCAGTGGCCTTTGTAAAACATGATATCTAAATATAATTCTCATGGTGTGGTCTTACCACTTACTACTTTACTTACTGTAGATTAGGTATCAGCAGATGCTGTCTTGTAGGCCAAATCCACCTTATCTTCTGTGTTTGTAAATAAAGTTTTATTAGAACACAGCCATGCCCACTCATTTACATTTTTTAACTCTACAGCAGCAGAGTTGAATAGTTACAGCAGAGCCTATGAGGCCTACAAAGCCTAGAATACTACTGTCTAACCCTTTATACAAACAGTCTGTGGATCCCTGCTCTAGACAGTGCTTCTATTAATGCTTTGAATCGGCATTTTGGGCAGCTACCTCAAACTCTTAATTCATACTGAGCTCATAGTCCAATAAAACAACAAAGTGTTTCACATGTGGTGCTATTAAGTAATAAAGAGGTAATTTGAGTGTTTCTGGCCTCTTTTTCTACTAGTTTCTAAAGGTTTTCTGGAGGAGTCAGATTTCATTTTGTCTTTGAAAGCAGAGGTACATGTGGTAATCTGCTCTGAAAATATATTTTAGTTATTGTGTATAGTTTGCAGAAAAAATGTCAAGAAATTGGTTTCCTGAAAAACTAGATTCTTCAGATGATCTTGAATATAAGAGTGTCATGTTAAGTAAGTTTGGAAAATATTTCATATGATCTGTCTTTCTTGGGTATTTATAGTGTGTGTGTGTGTGTGTGTGTGTGTGTGTGTGTGTGTATGGTGGGTGGGTACACTATGTTAATAACATTAACATTTCTCCATCTTCTAAGCGACATCATAGGAAATAATGGGTTAGGGGAATGTAGTCTAAATATAATGAGCAGTAGTTATTGGTTAAAGACTAGATAGCTTCTACTAAAGAAAGTTTTAGAAATTAATGTTCATGTTTTTATAATGTCTGAGATGATGAAGAAATTACTATTTTATATACTTATTATTTTTTAACGTCAGTAGAGGCATCATAAGTATATTCTACTCAGAAGGCTGAGGCAAGAGGATCACAAATTTGACCCCACCCTGGGCAACTTAGTGAGATCCTGTCTTACAACAATAGCAACAACAACAACAACACCACCACGACCACCACAACCACCACCACCACCACCAAAAAACATACAAAAAAACCCATAAAAGGGCTGGAGATGTAGCTCTGTGCAGAGGCCTTACATTCAAGTCCCATTTATCAAAAAAGTAGACACTAGTAAAGTTGTGTGCCTGTTCCTTTAAATTATGAGCTTTTTAAGGCTTATTCACATATTTTTGATGATCAGATGGAGAGATTAATGAGAATATGGAAGGAAGTATTAGGAGAATTAAGATAAAATGCTTTCTAAAGTTAGAATGATAGGGCCGGGGATTTAGCTCAGTGGTTTCGCTGCCTGCTGCGCAAGCGCAAGGTCCTGAGTGCGATATCCATACCAAAAAAAAAAAAAATTAGAATGATAAAAAAATAGTAAAAATTTGATCTGAGTTAAAAAGTTGAATTTATATCTAGCCTTTTCAAGAATACATTGGCGAAGTGAGAGATGTCTATGATATAATTTGTTCTTTCTAGATATTGTAGAGATGGTAAGGTCCGTTGTAGGTTATGTTTTCTATTTTATTTCTCTTTTCTTTTCCTCCAAAGTTGAAGTGTGTGATCTTTAGTCATTGTAGTATCTTGGTTTGGAATGTTCCAAGGTAAACATATCTTTCAGTAAATGTTTCTTTTCATTATTCAAAAGATCAGGCAAATGTCCAGTAGAAAAGCGTATATAGTTTAAATTCAAGAGAATGTCACTGGGCCAACATGTGGTGGAATAGTAAAAGTAGCTAGCTACCTTTCATATTAATTTTTGATCTTTATCCAACTATTGTCTAAATGTTTTTATGAGTTTAAACTATCTTCTTTCCACAGAATCAAGTGACAGATACTAATAGAAAACTACAACAAGAAGGAAAGGAAGTAAGTCCAGTTTATCTTTTGAAAAAATATTTTCTGTTTCATGCCATTGTCTGTTGATGACTGTTCTTCATTTAGGGGCTTACAAGACTATATAAGCATTCTCCACACTGATTTCCATAGTGGTTGTATTAGTTTACATTCCTACCAATAATCCACTGTAGAAGAGTTCTTTTTTCCCCACATCTTCACCAGTATTTATTATTAGATTTTTTTGATGATAGCCATTCTTTCTGGGTAAGGTGGTATCTCAGTGTAGTTTTAATTTGCATTTCTCTTATGGCCAGTGATGTTGAACATTGTTTCATGTATTTATTTGCCATTTGTATTTCTTCTTCTGAGAACTGTCTTTTCATTTTAGTTGCTCATTTTTTTTTAATTGGGTCCTTTATTTTGGGGGATGTCTTAATTTTTTGGAGTTCTTTATGTATTCTAGATGTTGCTTTATTTTTTTCATAGAAGTAAAACAATGGTTTTTTATATTTTCGTTATTAATATCTGCATGCATTACATTAAAAAAAGACTAAACAGTATATTGGAAGTACTTGGGTATTACTGTTGCTTTTCCTAATGTTTATAAAATTAAATGAATATAGTTATTAGAGAGTTTAATGAGAGAGGATACAACCTTTCTTAGCTGTGTTTTAAATCATTGGTTGAAAATATGGCCAATGCTGTTCTCTGCCTGGAAATGTTCATTCCCTAATATTCATTTACTTATTTCTTCAAATGTTAACTTTTCAGTAAGACCTGTCCCAAACCTTACTTGTAGTTGTAGCCTTACTCTTATTGCCCCCATTCTTTTTACCTCTTCCCAGCTTATTTTTTTCCATTGTACCTATCATACTTTTGATATATCTTTTTACTTATATATTTGTTGTCCGTCTCCTGCCATTACAAATTTGTTCTATGTGGTCAGAAAGTTTTGTTTCTTCTATTCATTGCTGAATCCTTTTCATCTGCTTAAATAACAACTGGCACAAAGTGGGACTCAATAAACATTTGTTTATAAAATGAATCATGGGTGGGGATGTAGCTCAGTGGTGGAATGCTTGCCTGGCTTGCGGGAGAAACGGGGTTCAATTCCCAGTTCCAGGGGGGATAAAAAGAATCATTGATTCTGTTAATGGGTATACTCACTGTTTAAACCTTTACAGTTAGCAATATTATTTTATTTACTCAATCCTTATGGCAGACTAATGACAATGTCAGAGCAGCTATTATCATTGTTTTATTGATGAAGAAATTACAACAGATGATTTGGTAAGTTTATAAAATAATTGGTAAGACTGGGATTAAAACCCAAGTTTTCTAACTCATAGTCCATTACTGGTTTCTGTATCATACACTTTCCTTATCTCCTAGTACTTATTTAATGTTTAATTTTAATAACCTTTAAGGTTTGCTTTTGATTGTTTGATCAGTGACATAATTAGGGGAATTCTCTTTTATTCTTTTTTGCATGATATCTAAGGAAATAACATTTTTAGGTATGGGTAATAGGATCAATGCTGCAAGTGGATAAGTAAATTATTTTTTGTCTCTCATATTCTAATTGTTCAGAGTACAGTTTCTACTAGTATATTGTGGGATGACTTCAGGTAGAAGCCTTTAGAAGCTATGAGAAGAAAAATGGATTACTCTTTACTATGCTGGATCTCATAGAGAAGCCACATCTTCTAGGTGTGTGGTTTATTTGTTGAAATAGAAACTTAACTGAAGATCATTTTCATGCTTATTTGAAGCTGTATAGGAAGGAGTGTTTTCTTTCAGGTTAGTACTGGTGAAAAAAATACAGAATTTTCTCAGAAGATTGATGAAACCATAAATCATGGAGTCTGAATAGGGTTTGGAGAAAATATGCAAAATACTTTCTTTTCTCCTGGATAGCCCCTATAGTTTAGGATTATAGTGTAGGATTTCATTTTATGTAGTCCATTCTAGCATACTCTGTATCTTGGGGGGAAAGTGGGAAATTGTGCAGGAATGTTTTCCTGGTTGGGAAAGGCAGTTCCTTAGTCTGCTTGGCAGTTCTTATTATGAAACTGTCTGGAATTTGCTGATAAATTGAACACAGTGTGGAAAAATGTGACTGAAAGCTTTTTATTTAAAGCTATTGGCATAATTCAGTTTTTTCCCCCCTCTTACAAAGCTGGTGATAGCAATGGAAGAGCTGAAGCAGTGTCGATTACAACAAAGAAATATTTCTGCCACTGTTGATAAATTAATGCTGTGTCTTCCAGGTAAGGAACTGGAAATGAAGTAGGATTCTTGATGCAGTTCTTCTAGCTTTAATTGTTCCTTTGCTTTCTCTAAATAATGTTTGTGTGTTTTTTCCCCTCTCTTTGAAGTCCTAGAGATGTACAGCAAATTGAGGGACCAAATGAAAACTAAAAGGTAAGAATTTTTATTGAAAAGTTATTGTCTAAATTTGCTTTTAGTAGTCTAAATTTGTTTTTAGATTACTTTTTTTGGAGGCGAGAGTGGAATTCTGGGGATTAAATCTAGGGCCTGGAGCATACTAGGTAAGTACTTCACCACTGAGCCACATCCTCAGCCCTAGAATACTTTTAAGGTTCATATTTGGTATTACTTTTTAAAGCATAATTAAATTTATAACATCTTCTTTAGCCTTATGTGTACTTAATTATTGATTTATCCTAGAGTTGTGTACTACTGGTCATGTATTATGTTTAATAAAAAATAATACTCATAGTTGATTTTTAGAAGTCCTAGTCTGTTAGGGGGAAAAGCATATAATTATTTTAGTGATAATTTATCGCTTCTCAGCCTTTTGGCTAAGATCAAGTGTATTTTAGTGATAATTTGAAAAATATGTTATGGTTTAGTATTGTCATAGAAAAAATAGTCACTGCTTCTGGTGTAGGAGTGTATTAGGCTTCTCTAGCAAAACAACCAGTAGGATATTGTGCTTGTGTGTGTGCATGCACACGAATGTGTTTGCTCGTCTGTCTGTTTGGGGAAATATTTATTTTATGTGATTGGCTTACACAATTATGGAGGTTAGTAAGTCCAGAATGTGCAGGGGAGGCAGTATTACAGCTTGAGTCTGAAGGCAGTCTTCTGGTAGAATTCAGGAGTTCAGCCACTTTTTACTCAGGTCTTCAACTGTGATTGAACAAGGGCCACCCACATTATGGAGAATAGTCTTCTGAACTCATGGTGTATTGATTTAATCTTGTCCAACAATTAGCTTCACAGAAACTTGTACAAAAATGTTTTACCAAATATCTGAGTACTGTAGCCTACTCAAGTTGACACATAAAAGTAACCATCACAAAGGAATGGTCAGTGTCAAATTCAGAGGATTCTTCTCCTGTGTAGTGTTTCTTCTAGTTTTATTCCAGAGGAGACTCTATATTGACTTTCACTTTTATTCCCAGACTATAGTAAGCATCCTTTCTTTTTCTGCCCTGGGCATTCTGCAGTATGTGGCCATGTGGAAGAGTAGTAAGAACAGAATACATCTTCCTACAATGCTAGTTTTACTGAGTTTTGAGGGAAAAGGTATGCAGCTAAAATGTATTTAATATTGAATTGTCATGTTGAAGTGTTATTGAACATTTTAATATTAAAATGTATTTAAAATTGAAATAACTGAAAGAAGTATTGTAGATAAAATGTCTGAATTTTTAAGAATTTTGAAGCTAATGCATGAGGCATCACATTTTTTTGTTTCTTTGAATTGTCTGTCAGACTTTCTTCTTCTCTCTGGGAGAATATGCTTACATATTCTTACATATGGTAGAATACTAAGGGATATAATGTTTAATGAATTATGAATGTAATAACCTTTTAGTAAAGTTCTTAAATTACAGAGAAAAGCATGTGTGTACCTACTTGTCTGAATTACAGTGAGATTAATGACTTTCCAGTTGTGATCCATATATTTGTAAACACACATATGTATAAATATATATGTGTGTGAACATATATACATATATATGTAAACATATATAGCCTAAATACATATGAACAGATAACACACAGATATTTCATACATATATACTAGGGATTGAACCTAGGAGTGCTCTGCCTTTTTTATTTTGAGACAGAATCTTGCTAAGTTGCCCAGGTTAGCCTTAAAGTTGTAGTCCTCCTGCCTCATCCTCCTAGCTTGGATTACAGGTATGTACCACTATGTCTGGTTATCATATTTCAAAAAATTACCAATAAAATTTGTGTCCTCTTCCTTGGTCTATACTTTTCCTTACTTGCCTGAGGAAACTGCTATCATAAATTTTGTGACTGTCCTTGTCTGTGTTTTAAATGTCTATAAATCACATACTATCTTATTGTTATGTAGATGATTCTCAGTTCTGTCTTTTGAGATCCATTTATTCACTCAACAAAAATGAATTATGTTCTAGTTTATTTTAGGTGTTACTCTTGATGCTGAGGATATAGTAATGAGCAAGACATAAAAAATATCTGACTTTATGGGACTTTCATATTAATGGAGAGCTTTTCTTTATATGTATAGATTTAGTACACTCATTTTAATCACTGTGTGGTTGTTCACTATGTGAATAATCCATACTTTCTCTCCCAGGTCCAGTGCTTATTTATCATAAGTGCTATTTACCAGTATTTTTAGCTCAGCCTTTTTCTGGTACCAGGTAGTATTATATTTCTTGGACTCCCTTTGTGTAGGTTGGTTTCTGTGACTGTTTTTGACTGATAAGATGTGAGTAGAGGTAATGTATGTCACTTTTGAGCTTAGCATTTTATTTCCAATGCAAGTCCTTTCAGAATTCTTTATTTTCCCCTGGTTATGATAAATGGCAATATTTAAGATAGCTGAGTCCTTGAGTACCTTTACTGAGAGCTTCCCTGCCAACTTATTAAGTTTTAGACTGTTATTTTAAGGTCATTGAGACTTTTGGGGTTGTTACTATAGGATAAATATCCCGACTGGTACTAGGAGGGGCATTTGGTATGATTCCAGTTGTTTACTGTACAGACAATGGTGCAATAAATATTTTTGGAAAAAAAATCCTTGTTCATGTCTCTTTGGACTCACATTTAAAGTGTCTTGATAGTGTTCCTCAAATGCTGCTGTGTGGTGTATGGATCACATGGGATTTGTTGAATATAAATTCTAGCTGAGCAGATCTGGGGTTGCTCCTGAGGTTCTGCATTTTTTACAAGCCACAGGCCATGCAGATTCTATTGGTTCAGGGTTCATACCTAGAAGACAATCAGTTGAATCAAAGAAAGGCTGTGAGGTCTTCCATCTTTAGATATTGTTTTCCAAAGTGGTTTAACCATGTATATCACTACTAGCATTTTATGTGAGGTCCTATTATTTCATCTCTTGGTAATATCTTGCTTTTTTTTTTTGGTACCCGGGATCAAACTTGGGACCTTGTGCTTGCGAGGTAGGCACCAGAACCACTGAGCTAAATCCCTGGCCCATCTTGGTAATATCTTTATTGCCAATTTTTTTTTGTTTTTGCCAGTGTGATGATTATAAAATGATAGATCACAGATACTTTTTTTATTTCTTTGGTTATAGTACTATAATCAAAATGGTTTTGGACATTGAAGTTTTATTTGATATACTTTGTATATTTTTCTGTTATTTTTTTATTCATAGGGATTATTTATTTTATATGCTTTTTTCTGTCCATATGCTACAAACATAGTCTTCCTACCTATAGCTTATTTATTAGCTTTGTAGAGTTAGTATTTTTTGGTGTATAGCAGTTTTGATATAGT